>PVIU01002609.1:114245-167171 GCA_004026605.1 Ondatra zibethicus | reverse complement strand
AGCATACACAGAACCTCCTGGAAGTTGGAAGCAAACAGGATCATCAAGCAAAAGTTGGAAGCCAGGGGCGGGGATAGAGGTGGGAGATAGGGGAGCAGGGGAAGGGGAGAGGGGGAAGGAGAAGGGAGAAGGACTGGGGAGAGCTTGGGGGAGTGGGAGGGTGAAGATGGAAGAAAGGTGGACATTGGAGAAGGGAATAGATATCTACATTACGTGCTAAGTATTTAAACAGCTAAAGGTGCTGGCATAAAAGGCTGCAGGATCTTTTGGATATGAAGCTTAGCTGTGGACACCACGCCATAGAGGTGAAACTTGAGGATTAGAGAAGGCACTGCACTGGACTTGTTTTCTACTTCCCAGTCAGGCAAGATGAGAGCCAGTTGCACTGCAAACTCTCCATGCCAAAAGTATGTCCTATACCCATTGCTTCCCACCATAACAGGCTGGTCCCTTTCAATTCTAAAGCCAAAATGGATCTTTCTTCCCTTAAGTTTCATGTGTTCAGTAAATTGTCATAGTGATGAGAAAAACAGCTAAAACATAATCTCAGTTAAAAATATACATATATATAAACACACATTTATAAATAGCAAAAATATTCAACGTTAAATTATATCAATGTTTTGATTGTGTGAATACTTTTAAAATAGATACTTGTAGAAGTGTATGTAAAAAACTAAATACTATAGATTAGAATATGAAGTAGTTCTACAAAGTAGAAAAAAATATATCTTATTAAGTCTTTTTGCTTTTTTTATTTTTTTTAGCAAAGTTGGATCAGGGGCCAAATAAATAAAAATAAACAAGATAATATTCATTTTCCCCATGAAATCTTACCTAATTAGAGAAAGAAAATTTACCAAAAAAAACATATTATTGCTGAATTCATTTTTATATTTTGAAAGAAAAGCTTCTTTGTGCCTATAAAACACAGTAAATCTATTATTTTATGTGAAAAATAAAGTTTTTTTAAAAAAATAAAAAGGTTTATCTATGAAGCCAGCTCAAAAATTAATAATTTATTCAAAATAACAATGAAATGGAAAACCTTAGGATTAAAAATAACCCTGATGTATACTCTAGCAGCTGCAGGACTTGGGGACAACAATGCTAATCCCATCTTAAATTCTTAATGATAACGATCTCACAGAAGAGGAATGACCGTTATTATAGTGAAGTCTTTAGAATATACTTTATGGAAAAGTTGACAATAACATGTTTGTAGGCACTGGGATCCCCAGAGTTCAAATACCTGTTTCTTGGGTTTGAATATGAAATAGCAGCTACTACATTGATTTTTTGTAATGTGAGAAAGCAAGTCAACATGAGTCAATTACTTGGTGCTTTAATAGTTTATTTTTCTATGTCTCATGCTAAATAACAAAGATTTATGAAAACCTTTTGCTTATGTGTATTTTTTGAGAAAATGGTCAATTATCACAACTATTTCATAAAGATAAAAAAAAAGCACCTTGC
The DNA here is from genome assembly GCA_004026605.1 of Ondatra zibethicus. Taxonomy (NCBI): domain Eukaryota; kingdom Metazoa; phylum Chordata; class Mammalia; order Rodentia; family Cricetidae; genus Ondatra; species Ondatra zibethicus. The sequence goes on along the minus strand of PVIU01002609.1, from coordinate 165,695 downwards.
TCTTCACTCTCCATCTTGAACTTGCAAATAGATTCTGATCAGGGGTTTGTGTCCTTTCAGTTCACATTGTGCACTGCTGGTCTTGTAGCTGCTTCTGAAAAGGAGGACTGTTGCAAGCAGGGCTGCTCAGCCCTGAAATAATCACAAGGAAACTGTATTAATTAAATCAGTGCTTATACCATTAGCTCTAGCTTCTTATTGGCTATCTCTTACATCTTAATTTAACTCATTTCTATTAATCTGTGTATCACCATGTGGCTGTGGCTTACCGGCTAAGGTTCCGTCCGGCTCCGGCTGGGCTACATGGCTTCTCCTGACTGCCTCCTTTCCCCCAGCATTCAGTTTAGTTTTCCCCACCTACCTCTGTTCTACCCTATCAGACCAAGCCTTTTCTTTATTCATTAATGCTAATCACAGCATACAGAGGGGGATCCCACATCAGAGGGCTGGCTAATCTGTATTGTAAATAATCAGTATGCATGTTTTTGAATCAGGTGTCTGCAGACCTCAGTGATACACACTGAAGACTCAACAATTATTGTTATGATTCATGATGGCATGACCATGGCAAGTTATCCTGCTGTTGTGGGGGACCTCTAAATGTAGAAGACAGAGATATATACCTTGCAGAGAAAGCTTGAATATAGAGTTTATTTAGTGGGTATTGGGAAGACTATAAGGGTAAGGGGTTATGGAAGGCAGGGGGAGAAAGAAAGAGAGAGAAGGGAAGACAGAGAAAGAGAGGGAAAAGGAAGAGGGGAAGGGAAAGGCAAAGACTGTCACTTCAGAAGAAGGAGAGAGAGAGAGAGAGGAAGGAGAGAGAGACAGAGAAAGAGAGGAGGCATAGGATCCCCTTGCCTATGCTGGAAGGGGGAGTGAGATTGGGAGTGAGTGTGGCTTGTCTCTTAAAGGGACAGGGTACCCAGGTGACAGGGCAAGCCAGCAGATTTATTATTACAACCATTTTTATGAAGATTACAAAATAACAAGCAAGACAATGTTACTGTGGGTCCTCTTATCATTTAGGAAGAGCGCAGTATATTATATCGAGGCAACAGAAACCACATGAGATAAAATCATTTTGTCTTAGAATTTGTTTAAGCCAGTGACATTCAAGATGTCAAACCATTATATTAGCACAATTTTTGAAGTTATGTAACAAATGAGTCTACATATCCAAAAGATGTAAAGGAAATGTGAATAGAGAAAAATCACAGATTCTAATCAGTAATTGCTCAAACTATAAATTTAGTGTGAGTCCTCAACAAGTCCATCAATAAGAAATGAAAAGGAAATTCACAATGTCTGACCCTGGGAGTGACCTGAGCTCAAATCAGCTCTGTGAATTATCAAGCCGACCTCAGCAGCTTGCTCTTGTGTGACAGATGAGAAGATAGAAGGATAACAAGCATGGTGAACACTGAACTCCATCACCAATAGCAGGCATTCTCAGATTCTACTCCTGTCAACACAAAGGCAACAGCAAAACGCAGACAGAGCAGACAGAGAAGGAGCTTAGAGTCCTGTCCTTGCCCTGTCTTTGGCTGCCTGAAATCAAGACCTGCTTTGACTGGAATGTTTCACACCACAGTGTTTCAGGAACCTCTCTGAGTTCTCCACAAAAGTTGTTCTCATCAACCTCAAATTAACAATTTGTTTGAGTACTTGTGTATAGATTTTAAGCTCCACTAGTTTTCAAACTAGGATTCATCCCTAATAAGTAGCCATTCTTGGCATATTATAGAAATGCATACTTGCTCAAAACAATCCCACAGCCCTTGGGAAAAGTCTGTAATTTATGACAAAAGATACAAGGTTACACAGTATAGCAGAGCCTGGAGATTTATTCATATTCTCTTTTACGTCTTTTTTTTCTCCTTCAAGGAAATAATTTTCAAGCTGGCAAACCTAGAACAAACATCATTAGGAGAAAATTGAAGTACAAGATGGGTGCAGAGATAAGAAGGGAGTACTTCACAGCTTTAATTTAAGCTTTCAGGCTCAGATAAATTATTTCCCAGGATATTTAAATGACTTGCAGGTGTGATCAAGTAACTACTGCTATAAAATTCTAAGAAAGGATAGAGAAAAGAAGAGACTCAAGAAGTATAGATGAACAATGTATTTGGATGTCTTACAGGTGATTGTGTAGGTCAGAGGTGGCAGAAATGGAAGTCCCTTTCTGTATTTTCTTTTTCTTTCTCTTTGGGAACATACATGGGTGACATAGTTTCATGAAGTTCAGGCTGGCTCAGTTTGGTTTGCTGTATCACTTATAATAACTTTGCATTCCTAATTTGCTTCAATGTCTGCTCAATTTCTTGAGTAAGGTGATGAGCAATCTGTGAGTGACTCCCTCTACCTACAGGACTCAACACTGAACCTTCAAATTTTTTCCAAGGTGTGTCCTTTGCCTGGAAGGTCATGTTTGATGTAAGTATAAATTCACCAAGAAGCAAACACACTGCTGGGTTCCGAGCCTCATTATTGATTCCGCTACTCAGGTACTGTAAAAACAACCCCAATACCATCTAGAACCAATATGACTTAACTTTTATCTCTCGTGTTTTCATAGGGGATCTGGCTTCCCTTAGGTATCATCCCCTCTAGAACTCAAGCTGCCCAAAGTGTACCCAAGAGAACACTGCCAGTTGTAGAGGCCGAGTAAAAGAGAGGCCACTTTGGGGAATGGCAAGGGCTTCCTCATTGGGTTTACCTAAAAGTAAACATGTCACTGGTCTAAGGAAAGACCAGGCCTACTCAGAGAACAGGGAAGTACACAGGAGAACTGAGAATAATGCGATTTAAAGTGCCAGTGATGCCATGATTATGCTATTTATAAAGTGGAAGCCATAGTAGCTATCTATAGAGATGCAAAGTTTCTTCTGTCATCCTTTTTTTCTTTAAATTTTTTTTCATTTTACATACTAGTCCCAATACCAGCCCCAGTTCCCCCTCCCTCCCTTTCTCCTGCCCCCTACTTTCCCAGTCCCACTCCCCAGCCACTTTTCAGGGGGTAAGGCCTCCCTTGGGTAGTCAACAAAGTCTGGCATATCAAAATGAGGCAGGACCAAACCCTTCCCTCTGTAGGAAGGCTGAGCAAGGTATCCCTCCATAAAGAATGGGCTCCCCAAAATCAGTTCGTGCACGCATGATAACAGAATCTATCATACTTTTTAAAATTGTGAAATGCCATGCTACTTTGCTCTTATAAATCATGCCAAATATGATCCTAGGATTCAGTTCTCAGTTGAAGAGTAATAAAAACAAGTCTGTGGTGGGGATGAAAGGAAAAGTGGCACTTGTTTGCTTAAGGCTGCACAACGGTACAAAACTTTTTCATCCTGCATTGAAAATAAAGCAAGATTATCTACTTATCATCTTATCATGAACACAGCTGAAAAATAAGTTGTTCAGCCTTACATGATTCCTTTGAAAGTTGTCTCTCTACATCTGTAGTGGTTTGAATGAGAATGGCCCCAACAAGTTCATATATTTGAATGTCTAGTCTCTGGTTGGTGGACTGTTTAGAAAAGGATTGGAGTTGTGGTCTTTTTAGAGGAAGTGCATCACTGGAAGTGGGCTTGGAGGTTTCAAAAGCCTGTGGATCATGGTATAAAGCTCTCAGCTACCATTGCAGCACCATTACAGTCTGCTTCCCACCATGATGATAATACACTAAACCTCTGAAACTGTAAGCAACTCCCCAACTAAATGCTTTCTTTTATTAGAAATGCCTTGGTCATCATGTCTCTTCACAGCAACAGAATAGTGACAAAGATATCATCCCACTCTGAAATATCCTGGCTTGATCATTTAGTTGCCTTTTGTTTTCAAAAGACAGAATTGGAAAAGGAGGCTTACTCAGACAATATCTGTTCTAAATCTTGTCCCATCACTACCTCTGAAGCAAAGGGCTTAGAAAAATATTCTTAAGAGCAAGAAACACAACAAGAGTCTAACATAAGTCTGACTCTCTACAAACTGTCTTTAACAATATTCCAAAATGATACATTAAATGATTGTGATATGTAATCTTGATTATTAACTTGATTACATCTGGAATCAACTAGAAACCTAAGCAGCTGGACACACTGGAACTGACTTTCTTGAGTGTATCATTTGAGATTGGAAGACCTACCCTAAATCTAGACCACAACTCTAGGAGGTGGCCAACATATAGGACAAGGAAGAAAGAAGGCTCTCTTTTTGCCCATTTACCCTGTCTTAAAGGTAAGTTCATATATCCTGCTGCTGAGACATTACTATCATCAGAGCCCACTGCTTCGAGATTCCAATTAAAGTGAGGCTTTCAATCTTGTGGACTGAACTACTAGATTCATGGCTTTTGCATCAGGAAACAACTACTGTTGGACTCACCGAACTACAAGCAACTGTAAGCTACTCTAAGAAATTCTCTTTATACATATATGTGTGTGTGTGTGTTTTCTATTAGTTCTGTCCCTCTAAAAAACACCAACTAATACAATGATTAAATGAAATGTAAGCAGAATCAAATGCAGCAGCTGACAGCAAGTCTGTAATTAATTGTAGTTACTAATTAAAACTAATGTTGATTAACCATGTTTCCATACTTAAAATTACTCAACTATCTTTTTGTGCTGCCCACGAACAGGTCCATATGGTGTTGTTCTTGATTCCCATCATAACTTAAAAGGAAACTCACACAATGTTTGGAGCCCTTGATGTCCTGCAGATGAAGGAGGAAGATGTCCTCTAATTCCTTGCCACAGGAACCCACTTAAATGACTTCCATACAAAGTAGTATATCTAGACAAGGAAAAATGATGATATCCACATTATAAATCTGAAGAAGACCTGAGAAAAGCTGTTGTTCATAGCTCAGATGATCGTTACAAACTGCGAGCCCTGTTGATGTCAGCATCCAGGAACACCCAGCCAGCTGTGCTGAAGTTTGCTGGTGCCCCTGGAGCTACTGCAATTGCTAGCTGTTTCTTGCCTGAGATCTTCACTAACCAGATCCAGGCAGGTTCAGAGAGCTACAGCTTCTGGTGGTGCCTGATCCAGGGCTGACCCCCAGTCCCTCCAGAGGAATTTTGTGATAATCCTCTGTGTAACACACACTCTCATCTGTGCTATGTGGGCATTACCATCCACATGCCAAGGCAACTCACTCAGAGAGTATGCTGCCCTGAATGCTGGCTAGTAAGGTTCTCCACATGTGTGACACTGTCTTCTATGAGCATGGGAGGTTATACCTGATCCCTGCTTCTACAGAAGAGACTGAAAAGGATGAGCAGGCTGCTGCTGAGAAGGTTGTGACCAAGGAGCAATTTCACAGTGACTAGACTACACCAGCTCCTGATTTCAGTGGTAGCAGATGGGTCTGAAGGAGTGAAGGTGCCCTCTGCACCTATCCAGTAGTTCTCCCACTGAAGACCCGAGTGCCTAGCCAGTCACAGAGGACTGGTCAGCAGCTTCCAGAGCACGGGCCACCAAGAAAGCTGGAGCTACCACAGAGTAGTCCTGAACTGTTTGGCAGACACATGAACAAAGTAAAAGAAGGTAGAAGGAAAATAAAGTACCAAATGCTGAAGAAAACAGAATAAATAAGCCTTCTAAACACAACAGGACCAGCACACATATGAACTCACAGAGCCCACACAGGGCCTGCATAGGTCTGCACCAGCTTTGTCCAGGCACTGATAAGGAAGTGTCACGTGGCCCCTATCCCTAACACAGAAACCATCTCCAATTGATAACCACTTGTAAATGAAAATTTAGTTTCTCCATGGGATTCTCACTGGGGAAACAAACAATGCTTCAGGATATTATTTTATTTTCTATCTATAATGCAGAGGGTCTGTGTATCAGTATATGCACATGAGTGAAGATGCAGGCAGAGGTGAGAGGAGTCAGAAAAATCAGAACCAATAAATAGTGAAGATATTTTCTTTTTAATACTTTTTCTTAAAGTATTCTTTTACTTAAAAATGTTTATCTTTCCTTAAAGTTTTAAATCTGATGTTCCTCTTGCTACAGATATTAAATATGGTAGAAGGAAAAGGAAGCCCTGATTTTTCTCCATTGTATGATTTACAAAAGAAATTAAATGAAGAAGTCTATAAGTGTAGAATTAGAACATCATACATTTTAGCTATAATTATAAACTTCAGTTTATAAATTAGAATCATTAAATTGTTTATCTGTCCAGCAAAACTGAATCTGTTTCAGAACAAAACACTGTTCTGAAAGTAGAGTGAGTACGTAGATTCTATGGGACGATGTCTGTACATTTAAAAACACTGTGGTGTTGCTTTGTAGGTGTAGCCATTGGGCCTGGAATACACAACTCTGAATTTGATTGGTTATGGCTTTCTGCAATGTGTTATGCCCACATCATGAGCGCCCCCAGAGACCACCAGAAGTCTGAGTTCACATGCAAAAGCAAAGAGCCTTCATTGCAAGTTCAGGCTTGGGCTCTCCATCCATTCCAGCACAGTGGTTGGATCAGGGAGAGCACTGAACTCAACTATGGCAGGGATTTTTAAAGAGTAAATGATGGGAGTGGGGGCATTCAGGATTCAGATGGGAGCTGAATTGGGCAAGAGTGGGGAAAAAAAGTCTTGTCAAAGAGAGACTGGTACTAGCATTGCTGCAAGGAGCTTGGCAACATATATACAAATTATGTAAACTATTCTTATTGTTCTGTAGCATCTAGTACTTGTTTGTCTCAATTCATATTGGTCCCCCGCAAAGTGCAGTTTGTGGCTTTTCCTGGTCATTGTAAGTGCGAGTCCTAGTCCTATATTGTTAGTCTGCAGGTTGTCATGGCTACACTGATGTTAAGTTAGACCTCTTTATAATGGTCTACATCGGCTGCAAAGAGAAGTTTCCTTGTTGAGGGGTGAAAACTATGATTATTTTTGGGTATAAGAACAAATATTTAAAGTGTAGTTAAGGATAATTCTGATTTAATCAGTTGTAGGTTAAGATCCTTGACTTCACTAATCCTGGATAGTTAGCATAATTTCCCTCTAGTTGAGCAGGATAGCTATAAATTTTCAACTACACAGTTCCCTAATCATGAGCTGAACCAGCACAACAACTATAGATAAAGTGGACAGGGAAAAGCCCATAAAGTCTCAATCCTACACAAAGAACTACAGGCAAGTAACAAATTCTGACAGTGGGAGAGAAATAGTCTTTCCCAAGGAAGAACACACAAACTGCTTATCCAATACCAACACGTAACATTATACAAACATAACTGAAAAGGTTATATTTATGCATTTAGGAATATATATGTATATATATATATATGCATGTAGCAGCAGTTAAAAAAAGAGGCATTGAATTTGAAATAAAACAAAGAAGTGTATATGGAAGGGTTTGGAGGGAGGAAAGGGGAAGTAGGAAATGATAAAATTCTATTATAATCTCAAAACCTAAGTTAAAAACCACTATGGTACAACATTGCATGATCACATGTCTGTTATTAAGTAGTTTCATGAATGCATTTATTTTTAAAGACACAGGTGATTTCTAGAGGGATATATTAAATGTTGACTCTTGTTATTTTCTTAGACTAAGCATGGAATGTTGATTGAGAAATGGTCTTTTTACCTTATTGTGAAATATAAGTTTTATCTTTCTTTATCTTTCTAAGTTGTGATATAAATTTTGGCTTTGACATTCCTGTGTTTTTTGACCTTTGCACCCTCTATTAACAACATAGTATACATTGTGCAGCAAGCAAGGGAATCCAATCTTCATAATTTAATGTTGGCCTTTTAAAGAATTTGTTCCAGTAAGTATGTTCACAGTATAATAAAAGCTACAGTACTAAACTGCAAAAAAAACAGGGCAGGAAATGGATCAAAGTTAGGGTTTGTCCATGAAATCAACTTGATTGATCAGTTTGCTAATGTTTTCAGAGAGGGATTGTTGTGAGTACTGTGCTTCAGCTGTCGAGAGGAACTGGCAAACATTCCCATCTTTAAGACAGTTGCAATAATATTCTTATGTTAAGAACTAAGAGCATTTTTTATTTATGTTCTTCAAAATGTTTTGTTTTGAAGTAATAATCATCCTTATTTATGGAAATGAAAACCAGAAATTTATCTAAGTTGGAGAAGAGTTATTATATCAAATTCCAAGAAGATTTTACTAAGGAGTACATTTTTTAAAATTTTAATGGTGTCATATTTGCTCACAAAAAATACAGTATAAATGGTTGAAACCCTGATATTTCTTAAACAAGCTGTCAAAATAATGAGATAAAGAATATTTGCTGAACCCTGATCTAAGAAAAATATAGAAATTTCTTGACATAGACTTTATAAACTCTAGAAGAGAAGAGAAAAAAATCTATACTGCTCTGGAAAAGTTGTATACTACAGTATGAATTTCATTTTCATTCTGAAATTTAGGCCTACCTGCTATCATCACTGATGACATCTTTGCCTGACTTCAGGCTCCACTTTTTATTTTATTATGTTGAATGCTTGCAAAATCATGTGAAAAGTGAAATTACAGAGTTCTACAAAAAGAACCACAGTGTTCTTGTTCATATGTCAGTCCTTTCTTGCTTGAATTTAATCTTGCATCCAAAGTGTATTTAAATAACCATTTCCTCCACTGTTTGACTTCATATATTACTGTGTGTTCATTGTTGGTAATGACTTATAATTTTCCCACATCTATGCCTACTCTCTAACACAATTTTCCAGAGTTTACCAAAAAAGCTTTAACTAAAATTAAGAATTTATTCAGTGCTCTCATTTTGCTTTTCGTTTGCCAAATATCTAAAATGAAAAAATGTCATTCAGATTCCTTAGTCGACTACATTAAAAATACAGTCAGGAGAAGCAGAAAACAAGCTTTGAGAAATCTGTATTTTGAGATGATTTTGTGAGGCAGAGAACATAGAAAATAAGGAAGCATAAAAACACTGAAAGGCACAAAGGAAAACCTGCCATGTTTTTATTATTTTGTTTTTGTGAAAGTTTTTATATTATTTAAAATGTTTTAACATTTAACAATTTAACATTCCAGTATGTATGTCAAAACTTCCTTTAGAAATAACCCCCAGATTATAAACTGGAAAGTGTTGGTAATGTGAGAGACAGGCCTCAGTCACCACCTCCTCTTGCTCCCACCTCATTCCCATCTACCTCCCTACCCTCTGTTGCTCTGTGCTGTGCAATTCTGCTTCTTCATTAGTAACCCTTAGTCTCATTGCTCTGGCCTTAGAAGTGTCATGCAGCCTCACAGAATTCTCATCTATGTAGAAAATGCATTCTTCTTTTGATTTCTACGATATTTAATAAGCATTTGACCACAGAGTGCAAGCAGGGAGCTGGACACCAGAGTAGTATGCAAATATTTATGTAAATTTTTATGGGTGTGTTGTGGCAGGATGATTCTTGCTATTTAGACTTTTACTTTTTCATTGATTGTTAATATATAGAAAATGAATTATTAATGTGTGATTTAATATTCTACCAATATTAGTTACTAGACAGAATGTTTAGGAATGTGAAAGTTGATTCTAAAGTTAACTGGAAAATAGAATGTGCAGAAAAGTCTTAAATATGAAAATGTAAATGATGTTTTGGATAAAGGAATGTGAGAGAATACCAATGAGACAGGAGAAAGAAAAAAACAAAGGGAAAAGTGGGGCTTTACTTATCAAATATTTAGAACAACAGTAAAGTTAAAACAGAGTGAGGCAGGACAAAACCATACATACCAGTGATAATTTCAAAGGCTAGCAATAAAAAACTGGATAAAGAACAGTATTATAGGACAAGTGGCATTTCTTGTCTAAAAGAAAATGGTTATTAAACAAATGATATTAGAACAACTAGATAGAGTTCTGTGATAGTATTAAAGATATACTAGATAGAGCTCTATAATCATTTTATAGATATACCCTAAATTTATTGTATAGAAAAATAAGTTCAGTGAAATTTTTATATAAACCCTTAAAAAGAATAAAATAAAATGAGATGAAACAAAATTGCATTGAAGTACTAAGGAGTGCTCAGCTCCAAATTGTTATAGAAGGCAAGCGGGCGGTGTCCTGCCGCACAGCTAGCTTAACCCTGAAATAACTACACAGAAATTGTATTAATTAAATTACTGCCTGACCCATTATATCTAGCCTCTTCTTGGCCAACTCTCACACTGATCTAACCCATTTTTACCAATCTGTATAACACCACAAGGTCGTGGCTTACTGGGAAAGTTTCTAACTAGCGTCAGTCTCAGGCAGGAGCTTCATGGCATCTGCCACACTGTCCTTCTTCCCAGCATCCAGTTCTGTCTTCCCTGCCTATCTAAGTTCTGCCCTATCAAAAGGACAAGGCAGTTTCTTTATTCAAACAAAGAAAACAACACATAGACAGAAGAACCTCCTACACCATTTTCCCTTTTTCTGTTTAAACAAAAAGGAAGGCTTTAACATAGTAAAATTACATATAACAAAACAGTTATCAAGCAAGAATTACAGTTATAATATTCATATCTATTTTATCTTTTATCATAATGAAGGGAAACTATAACTACCTATCTATTATTCAATTCTATCAAAGACTTCGGAAGGATATAATATTACCTAAGTAAACAAGAAGTAAGCAACTTCCAAAACTCTAGAAATGACAGAGACATCTCGCTGCCTGGACAGTCACCCAAAGTTTTTCTGTACCATTGGGGCATCCATCTTCAGCCTACAGGCCCATAGTATCCAGTAGACTTTTCCATGAAGGAGGAAATTTTAAAGACAGTTCAGTCACTTTCTTTTGTATCCTACAGAATATCTTGCAGACTCTGTCCTAAAGCGGGAACCCCGAAAGACCATTTCACCTTTAGGCAAATTCAGCAGTCCTCTCTCTGTGGGTTCTTCCTGTCCAGTTTATGCAACAGTTCAGGCAAGAGCAGTTTCTTGCCCAAATGGCTAGCAAACTCCATAAGGAGCCTCTTCGATGCCCATCTTCCTCAGGAAGTAGCTTGGTGCTACCAGGAGCAGATGTGTCTCATTGTCATGAAAAACCCTAAGTTATTAAAAACATTTTAAATGCCATATTCTGTAGTCTTTGAAAGATATGAAGAATGCCTATCTAACTGAAATATATCTTTATGTATCTAGAAAATCTAACATGACTACAAGCTTGACTACTATTGATGATTATCCATTAAATGAACTACACAATCACAATATCTTAATCAAGATCAGAAATACATATACATATAACAAAATTGACCTTAAACTTGTATCAATAAATCAAGATTTATATCAGTGCAAATTATTCATATCTTTATCATATCCCCCTTTAAATGTAAAAGAACATTTATAAACAATATTTGGGAATATGGGCACAAATTTTTCTCTCCAAACTGGGTGCCAAACTGTTTTAGGAGATGAGCGGGCTGTGTCCCGCCGCCCGGCTTGCTTTACCCCTAAATAACCACACAGAAATTGTATTAATTAAATTTACTGCCTGGCCTATTATATCTAGCCTCTTCTTGGCCAACTCTCACATCCTGATCTAACCCATTTCTACTAATCTGTGAAACACCATGAGGTCGTGGCTTACCGGGAAAGATTCTAACTAGCGTCACTCTCAGGCAGGAGCTTCATGGCATCTGCCACACTGTCCTTCTTCCCAGCATCCAGTTCTGTCTTCCCTGCCTATCTAAGTTCTGCCCTATCAAAAGGACAAGGCAGTTTCTTTACTCAACCAATGAAAGCAACACATAGACAGAAGAACCTCCTACACCACTAAATGATACACACATATCATGTCTCTCCCCAGCAAGGCTTGGGGAATCCTCACAAAAGAGTGGCAAGAGCAGAGGTAGTGGAACAAGGAACATTGTTTCACAGACGCAAGAGCACACTTGAACATAGGAACTTGCAATAATTGTGACAGTATGCACAAGACTTACAAATCACAATACCAGAGAACTTAGACAACAATGAGGACACTAAGAGAAACTTACATAGATCTAATCTACATGATAAGTAGAAAAAGACAAGATCTCCTGAGTAAATTGGGAGCATGGGGACTTTGGGGGAGGGTTGAAGGGAAAGGAACAGGGTATTTATTGTATTCATTTGGGAGGGGAAAGAAAAGAAGACAAATTACATTTGCACACTAGATACCTGTTTTTTTATATAAAGACTGTCTCTGAAATAAGCAGCCAGAATTACTTTTGTGCAAAGAACAGGTTGCTGTGGGCTGCAATCAAGAGAGGCATGTTTTTACTTTACATTTCAACTTTATTGTCATGGGAGTTATCTGACTTTCAGAAAAAAAAATTAACACAATGTTTAAGAGAAGGAAAATGAGTTCTAGGAAGATGTTTATGTATTACAACCAAATGTCAGGTGCGAGCATAAAGACAAGTGCCAAGGCTTTGTGCATGCTAACTCAACATTTGGAGCCCTTTGGGAAATGGTGATTGAATAAGGATCTATACTGGGACTTGGTTTGAAAGACTCATTTTTTTCTGTGATTCTCTCATATTTTTCTCAGAGCTGGTTTTTGTTTAGAAGCCTTGAGATGGAGGGCAGAATGCCCAGGAAAGTCTTTAAAGGACTCAGCTGCTCTCTGCACAAGGAACTGGAAGCCTGTAGCTGTTTTTATCATTGGAATTCTAAATGGAAAAGTGCATTGCTGCAATCAAGAAGCCCAAATCTACAGTTTGATGCACAATTGCCTTTAATCCAACTGACGGTCCTGTATCCAGGAGGTTAGGACTGTGTCTTCATCAGAGAAGCCTCCTTTTGATGGTAGCACCATTTTACTGGTTTTTACGGACACTTCTAAAGTCCTGAGTTCTTTTTTTTCCCATATTCTTTTATTTTTTTCCATTCAAAGAAAAAATTTACATTTCCTCCCCTTCTCCAAGTCCCCTCCCACTCCCCCCTCCCTCCAGCTGCTTCGTTAAAAGAGGGCATGGTGCCCAGCCCTGTGGGAAGTCCAAGGCCCTCCCCCCTCCAACCCGTCCTAGGAAGGTATGCATCCAAGTCGACTAGGTTCCCAAAAAGATACTACATGCAGAGGAGATAGGTCTTAGTGTCATTGTTGATGGCTTCTCATTCTGTCCTCCTTGGCAGCCACATTTAGAGAGTCCAGTTTGATCATATACTCATTCAGTCCCGGTCCAGCTGGATTTGGTGAGCTCCCATTAGATCAGGCATACTTGGCTCTAGAGGAGATCCCAGGTGTCCACAGGGATGTCCCCAGCTAGGTCCTTGGGCAGCAGAGAAGAGGGTGCCAGAACTAGCCTTGTCCCATAGCCACACTGATGAATATCTTGGTCACATCCATAGAAATTTCGTCCGATGGATGGAGATAGAGACAGAGACCCACATTCACACCAGAGCAATGGATTGAGCTCCCAAGATCCAGTCGAAGAGCAGAAGGTGGGAGAAGATGAGCAAGGAAGTTAAGTCCTGAGTTCTGAAAGCTTACATAAGCACTATCACTGGCAGTAGTAGAAGAAGAAAGAATAAACTGGGAATGTGCTAAAAGCCATAAACTCAGGGTTTTCCTCTTCTTCTTAATTCTCCAGGATCTAAGAGGTAAACTGAGTAAAATAAAGTTATAATTAATTTTCCTTCAGTACACAAGGAGTCGAAGGACATAGGCAGTACATCAAAGAAAGACTTTTAGTTTTTTAACTCTTTCATGTCTGTATTCATCTTTCATATTTCCGTTTAATGCTCATGAACATCAGAGTCATGCACTGAATTTTTCCCAACTCTTTTCTTTTGCTTCCTTCTGACTCTTTTCCTTCTTCCATCAAAACGTTAACAGCCTTACCATTCTTTTTATTTTTTCAGTATCAACTTTATTTAAGAGTGAAAAATATGTGAGCATAATATATAATTAATGTTCTAATAAATAGGCTAAGTTTGCACATTTTAATACAACATATTCATATTAAAATAGACTTGCCTGGAGGTTTAATAATTTAGCCTAAGCTGTTTGTAAAGCATGTGGTGGATTACTTCAAAAGGGTGTTCACAAACAAGATATCCATGAAACTCAAATTCCTCGTATGGCCAGGATGACAACAGGCATTTTTATGTACATGTATATTGTTGCTACATTGAAGTTCTAAGGTCATTAACTGTTCCAGGAGCACAAAATAAATGTAGAATAAGGACTACGGACTCCAATTTCAGCTTCCTAGTTACCATAACTGACATTTCAAGAAATAGATGTCAGCTATATGCATGAGAACGATTAAAGCATTGACGTGCCTAGTGGATGCTGGTGTGCTGTGGCGTTCAAGAGACAAAGGTGAATGCAGAGATGTGGATAAAGATTCTACTGAAAAATTAAGATTCCTGGACAACTACCTCTCTACTAAATGAGAGGCAGAAACTCTAATGCACAAGACTTTGTAGGAATCTGCAGCTATTTTTTTTTTTTTTTTTTTTTTTTTAGTATAGATGCCTGCCATTAAGATCACAAAGTGCTTTTGCTTCTAGTATGAGTTCATTGGGTATTGCCTCTTTGTCAAACTATCCAAGGACTTTCCACAGCACTGTCCTTTGAAAGACTCCCTATTTGATGCACTACTGCTTTTGAATGGTTCTTGTGTCAAATCTGAAGATTCCACTACTCTGGTTGCCTACTGCTTCATAAGACTTCATGAACAGGTTCTGTTTTCTTGTTCCTCTGGCTCCACCATGCCCTTCTTTGTGTTAGTTCTAGGTCTTTTGATATAATCACAGTAAAGTGACTAGATATGGATGGTTTGTGCCTCAGAAGTTTCTTTATATTGTTTTATAGTAAGCCTCTCTTCCCTAATTCTGAAGCCTGGGTGATGCTTTTTCCTGTACCTATACTTTTGTCCATTGATAATGTTGTATAACTGGAATCATTCCATATTAACTTGAGTTATATTTGATATACATAACATAGTGAAAGTTTTTATAACATTGTTGAAAATAATTTACCATGTATGTGCAGTTTGGGTTGATCTGTTCTACTCTATTCAAGTGCTAACCTTTTCAAGAGCTCATTGTGGCTTTGAAAAACTCACTTTCTAACATGTATAAGTCACTTAATGTTTCTGTCCAGATTCTGTTATTAAATGTAGAATGAATGTGGCCTCTAACATCTAGTGTACTCTATACCTTCAAAGTTCTAAGCCCAAAGCCATGATCAGAAAAGACGATCAAGATATGAAGAATATATGGGTTTAAAGCCACATTCTTGTTATCATCCTGGTTTGTTTTGCTTGCTTAGAGGAAAACACATGTTGGTAGGCTGGATGAAAAGAAGAAGAAAATGTGTCCCACTTTTATTTCTAGAAGAATGCAAATAGATATGCACAAAATAAAGATAGCATCAGATGTTATATCAGAATATTTCATCCATATTGCAAGAACAGATAGCAAAGCAAACATGTTCACACACAACCCTTCTGCAAAACACAATAAAATAGCTTGCTGAAAGAAACTCATGTGAATTAGTTAGAGTTATGTAATATTTTCTAGTGAATGTGAATCAATCCTTTAATCTATATTAAAATATCATTGAATGTTAAAGTGTGATGGTTCTTGATTTGTGTGTATATATATATATATGAAACATTATATAATTTAATTAACATACAGAAAAGGTAATGATAGGGGAAAATTAGTGTTTGTGTCCTGAAGCTATTAAATGGAGACAAACAGGTTGTGTGCTGTGTGATGTCAGCATCTGAACTGTGTGATAACAGCAGGTCTCTGGTATCTGATTAAAGCTACCTTAATTGTGACAGGCTAAAAAGTAAGTGACCT
This sequence comes from Ondatra zibethicus, assembly GCA_004026605.1. NCBI lineage: Eukaryota > Metazoa > Chordata > Mammalia > Rodentia > Cricetidae > Ondatra > Ondatra zibethicus. The sequence continues at coordinate 149,902 of PVIU01002609.1, read as the reverse complement.
TTACACAAAAGAACAGTACACTAACTGCATCAAATGACTTGTGTTTTATCTGCTAGGACAGATGTTACACTATGCTGGCATTTGCAGAAATGCACAAATAGTTTCAACTGTGGTTGTTAATTTGCAGGAGAATTTCTATTACCCAGAGCCTTGGTGTGATAAATCCTATCGACACTCTTCTTCTCACAGGCTTTTGTCAACATTTCCTGAGATACATGCAGGAGGTTTTGTTCTTGGGAAAGGTCACCTCATGAAGACTAATAGTGTCTCCACATGGTGAAGATGATTTGTGGTGGCCACACATTACCAAGACAGCTGCCAGTTTCAGGAAAAGTAGTCAAGGAAGTTTAAAGCTAAGGACAACTGAGGAGTCAAAGGAAGGGATGGTTTTACAGAAGTCTTTATGTGTCCTGTCATATGGGCAAGGCTCAGGGTATTTCATCTCTCCAGTTTCTTTCAAATCCAGTCATCATAAGCTTTTTCATTTTGAAGAATTTTTGTCTTCTTTTTCTCCAGCTGTCAATAACCAGAATGAAAGGCACATGTTGCTGAAGCTGTGTTTGACACTGTGTTCCTATCCCAGAATAGCACTGAAGAGTTTCCTAAGATCAACATGAAAAAATACGAAGATTAACATAACACTTGAATTACAAAGTACAAGTACTATTTCCCTTACAAAATCATTTTATTATAAAAAGTTTTAAAAATAAAGAAGAAGAAAGACATCTCACACTTCACAATTACATATTCTGAAGCTCTTTCTTCAGTTTGCCACTCGTACTTATTTTTGCATAGTTTGCTGATGAACTTTATTTTATCTAGTGGACTTTTAAGTAAATGTTCAAACGTCATGTCAATTCTTTCAGAATTGATGTATTTCTTTAACATGAAAATTTTAAAGTACATTGACAGTGCCATGATAATACCTAACAGATTATTAATTTTATATGGACTAACAGTTACTGCATGCTTAGACATTCCAATTTTCACAAAAGAAACCTCTTTATAGTTACATACATTTGAAAACAAATTACACACGTCACATTTGATGAATATCTATCTTAATCTTCTTCTAATTTTAAATGCTTTCTATCTTTCTACACTTTCTCTTTAAATACCACTTCATTCTACTGTTGGTTATTTGTCATAAATAACTTTGCAAATCTGGCTGATTGATATTTTGTGAGTTCATTAACATACTTGTCTAGACTTATTTGCTGTGCATAGTGACTTACTCCTAAAGCTTGATTCGATTCAGGGATGAAGGCCTCTCATCTGGCCTGTGGTTCTACATCATAACAGAAGACACATACTGTCTGATTTTTCTCACATTTCATGATATTAAGATTGATCAGGAAATTCAGTTTAATCCATCTCCTACAGTGCTGCTATCATTATAACACTTACCATTTGTTGGCCACATTGTACTGAAGTTTGAGACTAGGTACACTTTCTAATTCTATTATACCTTCCCTACTTCTTAAAGTTCAGATATATATATATATATATATATATATATATTTATCAGATACTACTATGTCATTTTACTTGCCGTACGCAAAAGCAAATAACTGTCATTCAAAATAATGGCAATGATTTTATGATACAAATCAAGAAATAGACAATCTACCAGAGGGATCCTTATGAGGGACAATGTGATGATGGAAAAGAGGCTGTTGGGGGCTGCAGACCCCTGGCCCCTTGACTTTCTTTGCCTGCCTCAGACCCTTTGCCTGCTGGAGAAAATGGAGTAAACAACTTGTTTTCCTGTGCCTGCAGCTGCTCTGAGCACGAGAGCCTCATGAGTCCCTGATGGCAGGGGAGTGGTTCCTGGTGGGTTTTACAGCTGGAAATCCTAAGAGCTGGGGCGTGGCTATCAGTTAAGGATCCCTATATAAGCTTCCCTAGAGCACAATAATGTTGACATTCTTGTTTCAAGGATGACCCATGTCCCCCCCCCCCTCTCTCTCTGTGTGTGTGTGTGTGTGTGTGTGTGTGTTTAAATCTCCAGCCTAGTTCCAAGTTAGCGTACTGTCCCATAGTGCAGGCACTACAAGAGGTCAGAGAGATGGGGCAGAAAGAAGACTGGGTAGTGGGAGGGAGGGGAATGAAAGAGGAGATAGAGACAGGGAGAGACAGAAGAGAGAGAGGAAAGTGGAGAAAGTAGAGAGACACATGGAAGAGGGAGGGGTGGAAAGAAAAAGAAATAGATAATCATGTTTTGAATATTTCTTTTTGGAAAACAATTATAACCATGATTCAATTCAATTATGAGGAACACATGACAGTCTTGTGAAAAGGAAGCCCATTATTTAGAATTTGAAATATGAATTTGTGATATTAGCAGTATGGAAATATAGAAATAAATATAATATTAGACAGAATTTTGTTCATTAAATTTTTGATCAACCCTCAGTATAAATTCTCACTAGATTATAAAATAAATGAAGACAGAATTTTTTTAAAAATCTATTTGACTTGTAAAATCTAGCATTATGTTTTGCATACTGTATATTCTAGGTCAATAGCTCTTATATCAGTTCTGAATTTTGAGTGAGATAATTTCAAAAGTGATTTAGTTAAAGCAAACATACCAAAAGAAAAGAGAATGATAAAGACAATCTACTTATCTGGAGCAATAAATAGCTCAATACTTTGACTCATTAGGAATATATGTGAGTTACCATGCATGAAGTTTGGTAGCTTCAAATTATTGGCTTGCTACTCTTGCCAATAAAACACATACAGCTCTTGGTCTAACAATCAGTGACAAGGTTTTTACTTCCCCTATAACAACTTACAGTGAGTAACAACCTCATATTGGGCGCCTCCATATTTGCAAACACCTGCTAAATGCAAAAACCCTTGAATTTAATAAGTTTGCTGATAAAATGTATACCAAGTTGTGATCTCTATGGAATAGAAGTAATCACCCTTGATATTTTAAGATTTCTGGTCTATAGTGAATATCACTCACTGTTTTTATTAATTATATTATTAATAAACATATCTAAAAGTTGAAGGCAGAGTCCTAAAGATCTTGCAATACTGTATTTGTGTTTTGTTAAGAAAACATACCCAGATTTAGGTATGTTTCTCTACTCTAACATTTGCCTTAACTGCTTTTTCTCTTCTGGGACTATTGTGTATTAGACAATGTTCACTGTTTCTCCTTCAGTGAGTTCACAGAAGTACAATGTCAACAGTTATATATTTCCCCATTCCCTCACCCCCCCATACATACACATACACACTCATTCACACATACAACCATCATCACAAAAGACCACCATTGTAACTTTTACCATATATTCTGGGGTATGCCTTCCATATATCTGAAGCCAAGTTCTTAACAGAATTCCAAAAGAGGTTCAGTAGATCCCATAAAATTTTTTTCTGATAGTAATATCACTTTATTAACCTCTCAAGTTTAACAATAAATTGTTACTCTACATCCTCTATCCATTTGCAATTACCTATGATTAATCACATTGACTTGACTTCCTCAATCTCTTGAAATGGTCTTTTCTGTTACATCACAATGGTTCCTTCTTGCACGCTTTTCTGATGACTGATCATTATAACCTTTTTACAGCTCTTTAGCTTTCCCTATTCCAATCAATCCTACCTATTATTGCCAGATCAATTTTCCTAATGCAGAACTGAAGTTTATAAGTTCCCTGTTCACAGAACTCAATAGTTATTACTGGATTTTGCTTTAACTACTTTTCTTGACCTTTGCTCCTGAGTTCTTTGTAACATATGACCTTGTAGTTCTAAGTGACTTACTTTCTACTTCACAAATATACTCCAGGAATTTCTGTCTCCATTTTCTTGGCTGTGCTTCTCTCCAATTGCATGTTTCCTTTCCACACAACTCTTTTCATAGCATCTATGTCCACACATTTCTTATCTCTCTAGGTGCACAAATGCCAAATTGTTTCAGGAAACCATCTTCTTCACTCCTCCCTCATGTTGAACTATTCTTATCTTCTGAATTTCAACAGCATTTTTTATACTTTCCATAAAATATTACGATATATGAGCTTATATTGTTACATCTTTTTTTAGGAGTGTTATTTTATCACAGAAAGGTCTGTGTGGCAAGTGTAATGTTCTGTCCTGTCTCTTTAAGAGACAAGCCACGCCCACTCCCTTCCAGCCTGCAGCCTGCAGCCTCAGACCCTCTCTCTCTCTCTCTCTCTCTCTCTCTCTCTCTCTCTCTCTCTCTCTCTCTCTTTCTCTCTCTTCTCTCCCCCCTCCCCTTCTCCCTTTCCCCTAATAAATGTTTAACTTTACATGGTGTGCCTGTTTGTCTCTTGCCTGCCCGCCACGTGTCTCCCTGCCTGGGGCTCGGGTACTGGCAGCTGTCTCTGCCTGGGACTGGCTGCTCTCAGGCCCCCCACAGCCCACCACCGCCTGCCACCGCCACATGGCTGGAACCATTGGAGACTGCCCGCATGGTCTCGGACCCCACAGCAAGCTGCCAGGGACCCTGCAGAAGAAAAGAATAACAGCAAGTAATGTTCAGACCACCAGTGAATACCTGAAAGCATACAGTACAGTACCTAGTCCTAAACACAGCAATTTCTTCCTATCTGGGTTACAGACTTTATACATATAAATTTGTATTTCTAGTTCATTCTCTCATGTCTCTTTTGTATTAAAGTTCTTGTGATTTGGAGTCATTATTAAATAAAATAATGTCTATTTGAACACAAGGTCTGCAGTACTATGTCAGCTAATATGATGATTGCCAGTCCTAAAAATTCAGTATGAACATTTGGGACAAAGGAAAGAGTCACCTTGTAAGCAGATAGAATGGGACAATATTAGTCCCATAGATAGTATGCCAATCAGAACATGTTATTATTTTTTCTACAGTGACTGAGACCATGGAAACAGAAGCTGCATACAGTGGAAGACTGCAGTTTTTTATTATGTATCTCCTTAAGAAAAACACCAGACTTTTAGATTTTTTTAAATATTTTTTATCTCTTCCACATAAAATACAGCACAGTACTTTGTGCAATTATATTTACCAAGTTGTGGTAATTCAGAAAAAAAAATGAGCTACAATTTTATGCCGACTGAAATAATCATGTTAATGTAGCTATTTTTAATTGAATGTTATCAGGCACTCATTTTTATAAGGCAGTTAAATAAATAGATGACAATGTTGATTGCAAGAGCATCATAAAGGAGAGGAACCATATACAATTACAATTAAGCTTTCATTAATGAATTCTTACTAAATAATGATGTATATAATCTATGATATTGATCTTGAAAATTCAACAGATAATGAAGGATGCATTCAATCAAACAAAATGTTTTCAGATAATGTAAAGCAATTCTTTTGTGCAAAGTACAAGCAAGGCCTGATCACTGGTTTTCCCTTCTACCACATTGTCTGCTGCTCTCCTACATCAAAACTATGGACCTAGGATTCTACTAGATCCTTTCTAGACAGATTGTGTTCTGCATATTCTATCCCCCCAAACAAATACATGCTTTAGACAGTTTAGATTTTCAAAAGCAAGAGTCTGTTATAGTTCTCCCATAAAAGAGTTAAGGAGATGTCAGTGCACCACGATCCCCTGGAGTTCAAGTTATACTGCTTTGCCACTTCCCAGTGTATCATGGAGTTTATATAATAAAGAGCTCTGAAAACAAAAATCTCTGCAGTTATGCTACAACTGTAGCACAAATATACAAATATAGAAAATTTACTTTACAAAATATTTACTTTACAAAAAATGTACTTTACAAAGCAGTTAGTCTCTTGATGGGCTAAAAATTAACAATCCCATTCAGGTCTATGATGAGAAGATTGAGATCTTCCTCATCCACTGGATATTTTGGAAAAGAAGAATTAAGTACATTTATCAAAGGTTGATGATGAAAGGATGATACAAACACAGCAGGGAAAATTCTGCTCTATTCAGAATGGCTTTTCCTTACTCACTTCACCCCAATGAATTAGTTGCTTCTTGACAGAACATGGAGATTCTGTGAGCCGCAAGCTCTTCTTATATAACACAAGAAAGACAGATTAAAGTGTATAAACATGGCAACAAAACCATGGTATGGAAAACCAGACTGTAGCGTAGAAACATGGCAACAACCCCATGGCATGGTTTTGGGAGTTGGGGTGGTTATTGTAGATATGAAAGAAGAGCCAGGGGCACCTGGAAGACCTCAGAGCAGAGAGACAACATAGACAGGGCCAGCAGACAGATTGTACCTGACCAGAGCTATCTGTTGGAGAAGAGAATAGCACGGGATAGTAGAGAAAGCATAGTGAGTGAAGCAGGAGGAGAGAGAGAGAGAGAGAGGAGGGAGAGGGCAGAGAGAGAGGGAGAGAGAATAGCCCAAATAGCAGAGTTATAAGGATAATCACTAGCTGGTGATTATCCATGAGATGGAGGGAATGTAGGGTAAGTGAAGAGGTGAGAAGGGCTATCATAGTAGCAAAAAAAGCAATTTGAAAGTGTAACAGTATTTATGATTATGAAAAAGCCCAGAGGCCAACATGAGCTTTTATGTGCTAATAAATACCATAGGTGGCCCTTTGTTGCTTTTGTCAGAGGTAATGGAGATGACTCTTTTGGGTAGATGGGAACCAGTTTCACAAGTTCCTGAGGAATGCTGACTTTTGTCTAACTTCCAGAAATCCTCCTATAATCCAGGTTGAGACCATTTTGGATATTTAGACTGCATTTTGTAGTTTGGGCAATTAGAGTCTTCTTTGAACCTAACATATAGATTATTACATTGAAAAGAATAGTGAGATCCTGTCTTCTCCTATGTCTTGTTTGCTTCCAAACTGCAGTAAGATTCTTTTTTACACCACTATACTCCTACAAGGGGACAGCATGTGATCCAAAGGTAGAATACTTGCTTTGCAAGCATGCTTGGACCCTATCCCCAGAGACGTGCTCCTACCAATGTGTACTGGTTCAAAGTAAAACAAGCAGGCCAACCAATAACACAAGCTTTAAATTGTGAGGCAAAATAAAACACTTCAAAGTGCCTTACCCTCTCTTAGGATTAGAGGGGGATGTAGTGGGAAGATGAGTGGAGGGAATGGGAGGAGGAGAAGGAGTGGGAATTTGGATTGGTATTTTTTTAAAAAAAAATTTAATAAAAAATAACTTCCCTTTTTTTGGTTAATCATCTTATGGATTTATCTTGGCAATAAAAGTCTGTTGGGGTCCAGGTGGTCTCTAGCTCCTTTCTCAGGCACAATCCCTGGTACAGATGTGGCCAGGTAACAGAAAAATTGAAGGCATCACATAAGGCTTAAGAAGATTGTCTTCAAGAGGTGGGGGAGACAACAAAGGAAGGGTGTGTGGAAGGAGCAACTCAGATAAGGTAGTCTAAGAGACTCTTTGCCCACGTTCTGCTTGTAATACCAATTCTGGTAACTCGGGAAACAATATATATATAGCAGTGGGAAAAATAAACGTTTTCATGCATAAGGTGAACCCAGAGACTTGTGCCTTTTTCTCCCATTACTCTCCTTTCAAAGTCCCCGTGAAGCACAGGACTGAACCAGCTTTTGTAAAAACATAAGAGAGTTTAGACTTTTGCTGTTATTAATTTGCCTAATCTTGTTCAGTTCCATTTGTGAATAGATCTCGGTCGGTGAAGATGTGGGAGTTGAAAACACAGATAGGGGAGACCTTAGCTTATATAGGACTTAAAACCACTGGACTGGATAAAATAGTTGATGCTTTCACATTTACCTTTTTATTACCTAGCTGCAGTAAAAGTGGATCAGGTACATTGAGTAACTCTTACTAAATTACATTCCATGATAGTTTTAAGCTATCTGCGTCACTTTATTGACATGATATAGCTGGGAAGAAAAGCTGCCAAACATGCCTCAGAAAATACATGCTTTTAGTCATGGGTTAATTTAAGCTTCACTACTAGTACTTTACAATTGTGCATATTTTCTACGTGTAGCTTCACCTAATATTCTTTATCAGCTTGAGAAGGAAGACACAAGTTTTATCATTTTAATTTACTTTGATTGTGTTTCATTACCATTTGGTCTCTGATCTGTCCAAAACCAATTGATTTCCAATGAATAACAAAGTTTTCTTTAATTTTTAAATCCATATAATTAATTGTTTTAATTATAAACTTAACAGAGTTGCAGGGGGAGCTTCATTTAAAGTTTATTCTTAGCTAAAGGAAACATAAGATAACAAATACAGAAAGCAGTGTTCTATTGTCAATAGGTTTTTTTAACAGAATGCAATGTTTCATTTTTATGTTCCATTTTCACTAATATTTTAAAAATTACATATTCTTATATTTTGATAAATATTATGATCTGACTTGCAGTTATTTTTTTAATTTTTGGAGTAGTAAGAACTGATTTGAAAATTTTGCTGTCTGCACATCACTGTTCTAGCGCTTCATTTTTCTCTTATTTCTCGCACTCTGTCTCCTACTTTATCTCTTAACTTTAACCTTCCACAGGAGAACCACTTTGGACTTAAGCAGAAGGAAACTGAGGAAATAGAGATAGTAGCACCATTTTTCACTGTCATCACTTCTGAGTTCTCTTTCCCACCTTAAATCTGAAAATCTCATTAATGTTATGCCTTTACTTACCATTTAAAGTCATGCAACTTTGTTGCATAGCATGAGCAAAAACACTAGAAGAAACAGGATCTTTGTGTTATCCTGATCACAGACTTCTAGAACTACCTCCCCCATGACCCAGTTCAGTGCTCTAGGATCTTGGGGCTAAGGTACAGATAAGGTGCAGGTGCTAACGAGAATATGAGCATTCATGAACTCTTAGCAATGCTTTCTATAACAGCTGATGGGTTCTTAATGACATTTTCATTCATGTATCATAAGGACTTCTGCCATATTCACTCCCCATTATTCCTTCCTGTAAGTCCCCTTTTAGATAATTTTTGTTGTTCCAGTTTCTAAATAATCAACTTTCTAAATTCAGTCTTTGACTTTCCTGGCCTTTTTGCCTCTTTTTGTATACCAGAATATCTAAGGTTTTCTTGAAAATTCTTCGTAAGTATAAATTTCTTCATCGTGTAAGTAGAATATCTAGTGTAAAGTTCCATGGCTTCCATTCTCAATTGCTGCTCTAAGTTACACAAGTCCACTAAGAAATATACACTTTGGATCTCTTTTGGTGTGTATTGTACTTTTTATTTGCACATTCATTAAAGTAAATATCACAAAATTTAAATAAGATTTCCTCATTAAATTCATGTTATCCTATGAACACTAATGAATATAAACTCTTTTCCTTGAAAGGTAGGAAAGAAATGTTCCTGAGAACTTATACCATGTAAAGGAGCCACTAATTATCACCTTAGAGCTGAAAACTAGGAATTGCGTGTACCATAGTTACTGTTCTAGTGCCATGATGAAACACCATGACCAAGGCAACTTATAAATAAACTTATAATAAGGCATTGGGGAGCCTGATTACAGTTTTTGGTGATTAGTCATGATCCTCATGGTGGGAGTGTGGTGCCAGTCAAGCAGGCATGGTGCTGGAGCAGGAGCTGAGAGCTCACGTCTGATCTCCAAGTTGCAGGTAGAGAGAGCCTGGACATAGTGTGAGCTTTTAAAACATTACAGCCCATCCTCCAGTGACACACCTCTGCCAACAAGGACAAACCAATCCTTCCTAAACAGTTTTATTAACTGGACCCACACATTCAAACATATGAGCATAAGCGGGCCATTCCATTCAAACCACCACAGCATCTTATATAGATTCCAATTATAACAGAAAGCTAGAAATTTGCATTTAACAATAAAGTATCCTTTATAAGTTGCCCTTGAGTTTCGAGAAGTTCTGTGCAGAATCATGAAAGCCAGGAACTAAATTAGTTTCCATAAAAAGCAAAAGACCAGCATGAGTCTGCTTATCAGACCAAAGGCTGGTTTGAAGTGGGAGTTGAGGCATTTTTCCTGGCAGAGGACAAAAGAGTTGAATGAGAACCTTCTTCCTCCCACCTCTTTACAAAGACCTTTTATTTTTTTAAGCTAAAATTCTCCTTTGATGTTGTCCTACTTTATCATGACATCAGATCATCTTTGGGCTACTTCCTCGCTTGCTGACATAGTGTCTCATCACTGGATTGCCAATGGGATTTTAAACTCATACAGTATAACACATAGTGAACACAGAGCCCAGTGACAACATTAGGCTTTGCTAATAACTGCAATATCAAGTATGGTCTTCAGCTATGCTATGGCACGGAAACATTTGATGCAATATATTGATTTTCTATTACATCTGAGTAGATAACAAAATGGTATAGCACAGTTCTGACTGGCTTTGTCATCCTAGCTACCTCACGCATGTAACAGAGGCAGTTGGAGTAAGTCTTTAGGTGGGCATTCTATCAGAGACACAGAAACTACCTTCCCTTCAGCTCAGAATTTACCCACTTCCCAAGCCTAGACTTTGCCAACCAGCCTGCAATTGTGCAATTGTTGAAGACATTATCAAAACAAAACAAACAAACACATAGTAATGAATGCCTTTTCATTTCTGGCAGCTGAAATTTCTATTAAACAAACTCTCTGTCTCTGTCTCTCTCTCTTTCTTACACCTTAGTGACAAGGCTGGGCAAATGTCTTAGCAGTTATGATTGCCTCTTCCACTACAGGGGATCTAACACCTTCTTCTAGCCTCCATATTGCTGGAGTTTGTGGGCTGGGAAACCTTTAGTAGAAAGCAAAATGTATCTATCTAGTGCAGAATAGTAATAACTTTTAACTTGATTTTTTTATACTTGATCTTTGATAAAAGGTCAAGAAGCAAATAAGTCAATACTTTGTAAATCAAAAGCTAATTCTTTCATAATATTTTCTACTGTTATAATGCAAATATACATATAACTGAAGAATTAGAGGCAAGTTTTACTTCAAAATTTTATTATAAATTATGAAATGAATAGTGTGCATTTCTGTTCACTAAAATTTATAATTAGGTATACAATGTAACTTTCTTACAAATGTATACATAGAGACTCAAACACAGAATCCACAGACTACTTACATGTTCAAATTATAAACCAAACATGAGACCCCATTTGAAATTGAATTACCAGAGAAACAAAACCTGAATTGGAAATTCAGCCTCCTTCAGTCAGTAAAATGTATAGCACTTAAACTTAGAGCTTTGGCAGTGTCCCGTTTGTTCTTTAACAGGGACTTAGTCCCATTGGCAGCCTTCAGAATTCTGCCCATGTTGCTTTTTCTTTGTTTTGTTTCATTTTGGATAGAATATCACTATGTAACCTTAGCCTGGAACTCACTGTGTAGAGCAGGTTGGCCTCAAACTTACAGATATCCTCCTGCCTCTGCTTCCTGAGTGTGGAAACCACTTATATGCTTGATTTTTTTTTTTTTTTAATCTCACAGTTTTGGGAGCTCATGACTTCAGGGAAAACTTAGCTGTTAAGTTCTTCCTCAGGTCCTTTAGGAGACTGCAAGTAAACTTAGAAGAACAGATACTACACTTTTCCTTATCCAAAAGGGGAGGAGACACAACAAATGCAAATATGAACTCAAAGAGACTTTGACAACATTCCAAGACCTGAGCACAAGCTCAGCACCGACAAACAGAACAGCACAAGGAAGTAATCCCAGCATGAATGACAGAAAGTGGGTGCAGAGTCTCACCCCTAGCCAAGAGGCTCTTCACAAATGAAGCCAGGAGTGGTAAAAATCAGCTCTTTTCAGTGCAGTAGACACAGGTGATGCCTACCACACTCTAAGACACGCCCCTTGATCAGTAGTTGTCTCACACAAATCAGACTCTGTATTTTAGTGCCCTTTTCCCTTTGTAACATTTTGTTAAGTGAGCAGTGTTTGGTGGGTGGGAGGATGGGATATAGGATCTGGTCAGGTTTGGAAATGGGAAAGAATTTGACAAAATATACTTTATGAAATTCTCAAAATACTAACCTTTTAAATGAAAAGAGATTGCAGTTAGATGAAGGCAATCATATTTGCTTCCACTGTGAGAATCTGATCTCAAAAGATTCTAATATGTGAGAACTAAAGCAATTGGGGCTCTTTGGATATCTTCTTTCAACTCTTATGATTCACATGACCATCTTAGCATGGGTGCTTCAGGATAGCTGGGTGCTGTGGTTTGAATGTTTGCACCTTTCTAAAATGAGTATTTTGGACCTTAACGTTAAGAAAAAAGCAGTATGATACTAAGGTTTGGGGGCTGTATTGTTTAAGTCATGACAATAACTCAGAGGTTTTATTATCCAAAGGGAATGTGTCAATCTAAATATACCTAATGAGCTTGTGATATGTTCAGATGTGAGGCTTAAAGCAGGTGGTCTTGCGGTAAAGAAAAGGAATTTATTCCAATTTCAGACAAAACATAGTCTGAAGAAAGAGCTGATTCTCTTGACGTCCAAAGACTCTAGTAGTTTTAGACCTGGCCTGAGTGTGCACTAAAGTAACAAACTCCTCCTCACGGCTTCTTTGTGCTGAGAGTTTCGTGGTGTGTTTCTCTAGGAGTGAATTCTGGCTGTTGTTACTCAGACTCGGTAAATTGGAATTGGTATCAAAAACAACAAAATAAATTCGACCTTTTCCCTTGTAGGAACTAAAGCTATCAAACTGTGAAAATGTTTTATTTTTTTAAGTGAAATTAGAAGGAAATCTAAACATGAACTGTGAAATCTTTCTAGGTGCAAAGACTAATCTCAGCGTTAAAGGGGAACTGGAGCTCTCTTGAGGGACCCAGGTTTTAAGAATATAAATCTCTAGAGTGTGGCTCTAGACACAGACAGAGCTTCTTTTTCCAGTCAATAGGAAGTCTCACAACATTATATAAAACAACATGACCTCCATCTATGCTTTATTCTTTTCTTCTTGAATTCAGCTCAACAGAGGACCGCAGGGGTGTGCCTTACCTCAGCTTTCTGTCTTGAGGATAAATTTGCCAATGGAAATAATAGAAAGAAATCCTCTTTTCTGTGAAAACTGTAACCTCAAAAGGTGAGGTAAATAAATGACTGTATATGTTACATATATGCATCTCTGTGCTACTTCACAAGTTGTTTCTCTTCACCTGTAATTTACTTTGACACCAGTGAAAGATTATCTGAAGCATGACTAGTTGCAATTTCCTAGCTCCTAATAGTGGTATAATTAAGGGATTCATAGGCATTGTAGACTTAATTGACATGTAAACAATATGCTTGCAGCTGGTAAGCACAGGCTAATTTACATATCAAAAATCAAACATAAATAAGGAGATTTATTCATCTTAAGTATTTTGACAGAGCCTTTTTGATGGCTTTTCTTATAATTATATTAGCAGTGTAGGTTTGGCTTAAAATAAGAATATTTATTTTGTTCCTGGTAAACATTCAAATGTTAGAGTGATATGTTGAAAACTGAATAGAAAGCCAATTTATATAATTTAGTAGTAAAATCAAGCAAATAAGAAAGAGTTGGATGTTCGCAGAAATAGAGAAGTTACTTGCAAAATACTTTTTTTCTGCAGGGAATGGTGAAGCTCCAGTAACTCTTCCCTACCAGTGTAGTGACTAGAGCTTTCATGTCAGGAGCGAAGCTGGAATTGAAATGGCCTATGTGTTTAGAAGGTTGACATCCTTAGCTAGGCCTGAATACTCTTTGGCCATATTGTTGTTTTCTTTTTCTTTTGTCTTATAAAAGCAAAATGGAAGTGAGCATACTAATTTATCTTTCTCTTATAGCTTAATACCTAATTTGTTAGAAAATTCTTGTCAGGAAATCTTATTACCAAAACACCTAATGATTTTAATGGTTAATTCTAAGGATTGTCTTGATTAGGCTGCATATTGCCTAGATACTGTAATAGATTATTAAAAATTGCTGTGGATCCCTGAGTAGCTTGTTGTGGGATCCCCCGGCAGCGGCAAGCAGTGGGAAGGGCGTCTCAAGAGCAGACAGTCCTAGGCAGGGACTGTGCATGAGAGAATGCACCAGCTATCTGAAGGTGGCTGATCCCCAGCAGTGTCCCTGACGGCGAGCCATGTGGAGGTGGCAGGCAAGAGACAAGACAGATATGTGACAGACTTCATGTGGAGTGAGGTTGGATATTTATTTACTGGTTATGAAAGGGAAGGGAAAAGGGGAGAAGAACAGAGAGGCAGAGACACAGAGAGAGAGAAGAGAGAGAGGAGAGAGAGCACTCAGGCTGGAAGCTGAAGATCAGCTTGCAGAATGTGAGCGTGGCTTGTCTCTTAAAGAGACAGAACAATAATTACAGATACATAAATATTATTTCTCAGAGAGGGTATTTTGTGGTAACATTGATGAGTGTTGTGTGACTGTTCCTGTTACACATAAACTGAATCACCCCATATGGTGTTGAACTAATTACTTTTGCTGTGATAAAATACTTTGAGCCAGGCAATTTCTAAGAGAATGCATATGATTTGACTTATGGTATTAGAGGGTTAGAGTCCAGGATGGTAGAAAAAGGAACATATTAGAGCTCACATCTTAACACACACCAAAGGCAAAACCACACTGACAATGGTGTGAACCTTTTGAAATCTCAAAGCCTGTACCAGTGACACACCTCCTTTCACAAGGCCACACTTTTTTCAGTTCTTCCCAATGAGTTCCAGAATTGGCGACCAAACATTCAAATATGTGAGCCTATGGGCACCATTCTGGTTTAAACCAGAACATAGCGTGTCAGAACATGGTCAAAAGAATGGGTATATATAATCGTTGCCCCTTATCAATAAAACATCTCTTTGCCACAGATGAGTACTGTTACAGAAAAATACAACCTATCAAAATGCAAAGCTGTGAGGCCCGCCCCAAAGAGGACATCTGCAGGACACTGCCCCCCCTAAACTTTGCTTTTTGTAAAATGCCATTTGTTCTTATCTGACAAAGGAATGAGATATGAAGGGATAAAATACAACAGTAGGTTTCTTTTTAAGATTAAAATGAATTATACTTTTTAGAATTCACTAACACTTTGCCACCTAGGGGTCTAGGACACAGACATGTTTAAAATTCAAATAAATATATCTTCTCTAATCCTTTGTAGGACCTATTGCTGCTGGAAAATTCTAAAGAGATGAACCTTGAACACATACACTCACACATCTGAGCAAGGGTGTGCACATATTCACAGGTACACTAAGACACACAGATGAAATGAGTGAAGGAGGCTCAGAGACAAAAATCAGTGACAAAATAAACATTAATGTACTACAATAACTATCTTAGTTAACACAAGAACAACTTAGTTAATTGAACTGTGTAAACAATATTAATATCCTGCACTATGGTGAAGGATATATCAAAAGGGTCAAATTCCCCAAATCCTAAGAAAGATTTGTTTCTTAATAAATTTTGGTTGATTTTGTATACAAAATTATAGATCTTGAAATTAATATCAAAATTCTTCTCTGTGGTTTAGTTTTGTTTTCTGAGTTATTGCATTCAGTTAATCTCTCCAGAAAGTTATCACTCTAGGTTATTCTATGATGTTCTATAAATACCAACATTTTATTGTTCTCATTTATAAAGAGTCTTTGGGGATTTTAATTTTTCAACTGCAGTTCCTGGGACAGGAGGTGTCACATCTACATTAAACATTCTACAAAGTTGTTTAACTGCCCCTAGCTTCCATTATCCCCAGGTCAAAAATGTCATCAGGCAATATCTGAAGACAGAGACTCCTGCATTTGCAATTACCCAGCTACCTGATGTTACTTGTGTATTAGAGAAGTGTCTTTAAGTGTCTTCATTTATGACTTCCTTTATTTTGTTACTATAAAAACTTCCTGAGCCCATCAGAGTAGGGATTTGTGTCAACCTATTATCCAACATAAATGACAAACTGAGAGTTTTTATCTGTAGTTAATTATAGTTTCTTATTCCAAATTTAGATCCTGTTGCTCTTGACCCTTATGAAACACTACCTGAAATCCTGAAATGGCCCATTGGTCTGCTTCGACCACATTCTAGGTACATAAAAATAATCACAAAATTTCATATCTTGGTCTCCCTTCTCTACAAGAGTCTCAATCGCAGTTCCATTGAATTTCTCACTCACTCATTTGATTATGAGAAGGATGGTGCAAAGAGTATACAAACCCATAATCACAATAGAAGGAAGAGACAGAACAATTGAGAACTTGAGGTCACCCTACTCTATACAGCAAGACTGTGAGATTCTATTTCCAAGAATAAAAAGAAATATTTGTTATATACATGTGTTTATGAATATGCTTGAGTATATACATAAATAAGTGCTTAAATCTCTTTCAAGGTGTCCACTGAAGGCATATGTAAATATTTATAGTTCTATACCCAAATTAAGTCTACAATAAATGTGACTACAATGATCACTATGTCATTTGATCTTGCCTTTATTACTTTCTAATAATTTATTTTTTCATAAATTACATTTAATCCACTAAGTCTCAGTCTTTAAAAAATTTTTAGCTTATTGCTTAGGAAGTATTTCTCATTTGCAAATAGTTGGTTGATTTGATTCCAGGGCATGGAGATCCAAAGTTTTATAACAATTAAGAGTCCCAACAACCTGGTGTATATTTAGTTATAAATATTTTAAAACTAGATGAAAGAAGTTGTCATCATAAGAACCAGTACTTAACAGCTATATTTAGTTTATATGTCTAGATAATAACATTTATCTATATTGCTTTAAACTATCTAGAATATAAATAAAATGTTTGAGTATTAATGAGGCAAATTCAAAAAAGTTCATGTAAATACAGCTGTGCAATTCATATCTGTATGCTTCTACATCTATTTATATGTGTCTATATATTTAACATATTTTACATAACCTTTGTCCCCAAATATCTAGGAGCTCAAAATCTAAAAATCCCAAACATTGTCTCATATATACTAGAATGCACATTTAATCAGGTTCTCTTTATGATTCTTAAGCCTCTTTCCCAGCATTTACAGTATTTTAATTTGTATTCATTTGGTGTGTGGAAGCATCTGTGTTTACCTGAAGTTTATGCACTCCTGAGAGATAGGGAATATCACCTTGCTTCCCTCAGTGTTTTCTCCCATAGACTGCCACAGTATTATAAACATGAGTGTTGAACAGATATTGAAGGGAGTGGATCTTTCAGCTGTCAGTTTCTGACGCAGCAGGGCATGTCACGTTTTGGACTAGTAGTTACTGCTTTGATGAAGTACTGGCATCCTATGTACATCGCAAATAGGACTGCTTTCAACTTTGGAGTTTAGCTTTCACTGTATTCAATATTAAAATGATCTCTCTGTAGAGCACTGCCTCTTGCTGTCACTTGATTAACTGCCCTATAAAGTTATTTTATAATGCCAGAGAAAGTGCTAAGTATTCAAGGCATCAAAAGACTTTACTATGGGTTTTAGTGTGTAGAGGCACTTTGATTTTAAAGCTAGAAGGAAATTAACTATGGAGAAAGGGAAGCCAGAACACTTTTCCCACACAATGGCTTCTCACAGTTTTCTACTCTCATTTATTTATCTGAGTTACAATATAAAGATCCAATTTTTTTGGTTTTTGTTTGTTTTTTGCACATGTACTAAACACAATAAAATTGTTAGAGAATCTAACAAGTTCCACATATCCACCGAATTTATTTCTGAAACAGGCTAATTAGGAGCAACAGAAATGTGATTTACCTGTTCCTTATTTCCAAATGACTTTTATATTGAATATTCAACCTTTTATTTTTCAATACAGTATCCCTATTGAACCATCATGTGCTGGATAGTTTTATGTCAACTTGAAACAAGCTAAAGTCATCTGGGACGAGGGAATCTCAATTAAGAAAATGCATCCATAAGATCATAGGCAGGCCTGTAAGGCATTTCTTAATTATTGATTGATGGAGGAGGGCCCAGCCCATTGATTGTGGTGTCATTCCTGGACTGGTGGATAAGAAAGCAGGCTGAACAAGCTATGAAGAGCAAGTCAATAAGTAGCACCCTCCAAGGTCTCTGCAACAGCCCCTGAGTTCAGGTTCCTGCCCTCCTTGAGTTCCTGTCCTGACTTCCCACTATTATGAAGAGCAATACGGAAGTGTAAGCCAACTACAACTCTGCCCTTGCTCTTGGACTTGTAATAGAAACCCAAACTAAGACAACTCATATCATAATTCTGGGTTAACATTTTCCTGTCTATTGTTTCTCGGACCTTAGACCTTAAGTTGCCACATCAACAGTTTCCTTCCCACAATGCCACATATTTATTAGTCTCATAGGGTACTTACTTAAGCCAGTATCCTCTTCATGCTTTCCCAAGTCCTGTCTATTTGGATATCTTCAGTATTTATCCTCTATACTTGTGTGTTTTTCCTTTCAAATTACTTAAAAAAATTATTAAGCTCTTACTACTGGCAGAAAATATTAGGTGCTTGAGATAGTTTTTTAATAATAAAACATTCCTTTTGCATTTTTCCTACATATAACCTAAAATATTTTTGAGATTTTCTTTTTTCACCCATCTGAAAGCCCACATTCCACAGTTCTTGATTTGTGTATCAATTGTAGCCTCTTAGGTCAGATTATCTTTGTGAAATGCTTTGAAAATATTAGATCTGCTAGAAATGCTCAAATTTCCTAAAGTAATGTTAATTTTACACAACAAAGCATCTTTATGCTCTGAGGGGTTTTTGCGTGTGTATACTGAGTGCACATGGGTCCACATCTGTATGTATATATTCAGATGATTGTGTAAGCCCAGAATTAAGGTAGGGTGTCTTCCTCAACTGCTCTGCACCTTATTTATTTAGGCAGAGTCTCCCACTGAACACAGGGGTTTCTGATTTGATCTAGACTAGTTAGCTAGATTGTCCAAAGGCAATCTTTGTCTCTGCTTTCGAAGTACTGAGATTACCTGCCTGGTTTTCACATATATTTTTGAGGCTCTGGAGTCCAATACTTAAACTTGAATGGCACACACTTTTCTTACTAGACCATCTCCCTAACCTCTATACGATGAAACTTCTCTAAATAAAAACATGTCTATTCTATTAACTTATAGAATAAATTAAATTAATTCATGTTGGAAGAAAAGCATACCGGCTACTGTGAGGACAAGGACTTCTCCAGGAATAGGCCAGAGGCACTTTCTGGATTAAGGCAATATTCTGCATCTGTATAGGGCTTTCTATTACATGGGTATGTGCTTGTGTTTGAACTCATGGAATAGATACACATGTCACTGGCTGTAAATTTTATTTTACTTTTTTTTTTCTTGCCTGCTCCATTTCTTCAGTTCCCTTTTCATATCTTCAGGAAAATCCCCCCCTTATACATCTTGCAATTTCAAAGATTATTGTGGTTTCCTCTTGTATTCTTTTCTTGTTTGGAAAAAGAAAATCACTTCTCACTCTTAGTTGTTGAATTTTTAATTCAAGGTGTCTTTTCTTCTGCTATATTTGCAAATGTCTCATTTAATTTCAGGTTCTTGGCCATGTTCACTGTATTGGGTATGAGTTCTATTTAATGGAGTTAAAAGTGGTTATCAACTCCCATAACATTTGGGCCACTGTTGCACCAGTATATCTTGCAGACATGTCACTGTTGTAGGTTCCAGGGTTCACAGATGGGTAAGATTGATATTCTTTTCTGATAGCATGCAAAGTGCCTTCCAGCACCATAAAACTTTTTCAGTAGGGGTGAAGCTTCTAGTTGGGCATCTAGTCAACTACTCCTCATTTGAAAGCATAAGCAAGTTTTTCCTGCAACAATTCAGCCTTACCATCATGTTGTAGAAGTTAAACAATAGTATAGGGGGGATCCCTTTGTTCAACAATAGAACCTATTCCTGGCACTAGATATTATGCTTGGTGACATATGATGTGTAGTTGGTGCACATCTTCCCATTATATGAACTCCATTTAAATTCCTTTCATAGTTGTATATAGTCGAGGAAGTTTCTACAGTAGTGGGCTTCCATGTGAATTTTCAAAAGGCCTGTAGTTGTCTTTCCTATTCTCCCCTTTCCTCTGTCCCCTACTTCCTCCTAATTTAATCCTCCTCTAGTTTTCCTTGTGTGTCTTTACAGTGATGTTCTCTTTCCCCTTCTTTGGAAGTTACCCTCCTTTTTTTCTGGTATTGTGGTTACTGGGATTGAAACACATATATCTAGAACTTTAAAAGCTAACATTTACACATAAAAGAATACATTTAATATTTGTCTTTTTAGGGATTATTGTTTCAAACTCTATCCATTTGCTTGTAAATTACATACATATTTTCTTCTTTCCTTCCCTCCTTCTTTTTCCCCCTGAGGCAATGTTTCTCTGAGTTTCCTTGGCTGTCCTGGAACTTGCTCTGTAGACCAGGCTGGCCTCCAACTCATATATCCATCTACTTCTGCCTCCCGAGTAGTGGAATAAAAGTGCTCACCACCACTTTCTAGTAATAATTTTGTTTTTTTTTCTAATAGTAAAAAATATTCCATTGTATAAACATTCCATATTATCTTCATCTACTCATCTAGTGATGAACATCTAGGCTCTTGGCCATCTATGGCTATTATGAATAGAGCAGCTATGAGTACAAATGAAAAAAAATATCTTTGTAGTAAGTGTAGACTATTTTAGGTATATGCCTAAGGGTGAAATAGTTGGATGTTGTGTAGATTGATTTTCAACTTGTTGATGAACCTCCACACTGATTCCCATGCTGGTTGTACTAGTTTCCACTCCCACAGCAATGAGTGAGTATTCCCCTTTCCCTGCATCCACCCCAGCATCTGCTGTCATTTGCTTTTTATAAATTTTGACTGCTTTTTAAATGAACTTTGGATGGAACAAAACTTTAAAGTAGTTTTAATTTGCATTTTCCTGATGGCAAAAGATGTTGAACATTGTTAAGTGTTTCTCAGCCATATGTTTCATCTTTTGAGAATGATCTGTTTAGTTCTGTATCCTGCCTTTATAATAGGGCTATTCATTTTCATGATGTCCAGTTTTTTAAGATCTGTGGATATTGTAGACACTAACCCTCTGTCAGATATATACTTGGTAAAGATTGTCCCCATACTTGATCAAATGACAGTGTTCTTTGCTGTACAGAAGCTTTTCAGCTTCATGAGGTCCTATTTATTAATCGTTGGTATTAATGCCTATGTTACTGGTGGTGGCCGATTCAGAAATGCTATCCCTGTGCCAATGAGTTCAAGCCTACTCCCCACTTTCTTTTTTTTTAATCAAATTCAGGTATTCTTTGAGGACATGGGTCTATAATAGAGAATAGATTGCATTGCAGATTATTTTTGCTGTTTATAGATGGCATTTTGGAGAGAAAAGTTTCTCATCTGAAATAAAATGTTAGTCTAAATTCTATTTTCATAGTTATATGAATTTCACCTGTTATTTGATATTTTCTTTAATATTCTCCTATAATAATCATACATCTTTAAACTATGTTTGAGAGGTAGAGGAGGTCAATTAGACGTCTTAGTTCAAAGCAGAATATTATTAGGAATCATTTCATTGACTTTTAAAATTCTACCTATCTATCATCTATCTATCTCTATCATCTATCTATCTATCTATCTATCTATCTATCTATCTATCTATCTATCTATCTATCTATCTATCTATCTATCTATCATCTATCTATCGATCGTCAATCATGGTTGCTTCTATCCTAAGTCTTTGGGCTATCCAGCCTTTGGTTGGTGACCATCTGGGCAGTGTCTAGCATGGGCTCCCTCTTGTGACACTTGCCTCAAGTTGGACCAGTTATTGGTTGGTCATTCCGACAAGTTCTGCACCACCATTACCCCAACACTGCAGGCAATACAAATACAAAGATCAAAGGTTTTGTGGCTGGGTTGGTGTCCCAGTTCCACCATGGTAAGTCTTACCTGGTTATAGAACTGTCCATTTTAGTTAACATCCTTTTTAGAATGCAGGAAACAACACTAAATCGCACAGTGACACACCCTGCAAAACTGACCATTGCTCCAAGCCCATCTTATTCTCAGAAAGGATCTTTGGTATTGTAATTGAGAACTGTGTTTACAAAGGGCAGAGGGTTAGGGAGACAGTACCACATAGGAATTTCAAAATATTCTGTAATTGATAATGACACAATGATTCTCATATTAAACTAATTGGCTCTATTGCTGTGAATGTTTACTAGCCACATAATCAGTTTCTGGTGGTGGTAAAATCCATTGCTTCCCAAACAGGCTTGTAGGTGTGCTCACACACAGAAATTGCTTTGGTTGGAGGCAGTCTCGGATATAGACTCACACTAGCAGTTAAAACTGGATGGATTTAAACTGGAAAAGGCTCTTAGCATATATAGGAAAATTTGCTAATTATAAGTGGAACACTTAATATTAGGGTTAAGATGTGAACCTGATAAAACTATCAATATATGGTTTCTTCCTTGGAAGCAGGGACCATCTTAGGATGGTATCTATTTGGAAGTGTTCCTGACCTCAATATTTAGCCTTACCACCATTTATCTAAATGTATTTGCTGAAGGCCTAATACTTACAATATGTGTCATACATTTTAATTCCAGCAAAGGCACACAAAGCTTATTCTAAAGTGCACAAAATCCTGTTAAAACTTTGAATAATTGATACTCATTTCTTGTTAGATCCAAGAAAATTTGAAATAGACAGTGATTTTTGTAGGAATAGTAAAAAAATTCAAAGTTAAAGTAACTACTAAGGAAAACAAAATAGATATGCATTGTTTGCTAATGTACAAAGTCACAGGATTCAGATACTAGGTTATTTAATTTTTACAAAGGATCCAACAAGTGATTAAGTCCCATCTAAAAGAATGTAGCAATTCCTAATAACTGCACCTGAAAAAAAAACACACTTTGAAAACCAAAGATATTTACCCTCCATCATTTTGGATCCTATTCACACAGATAGTGAGTGTTCAAGAAAATTTTCCTTGAAGGATAAAAAAATTTCCTTACTATCTTGTTGTGCTTCCTTTGTTCTAATTGGAGATACTTATTTCAAATTGGAAATGGCCTTAGGATCTATTTGTCATATTCCATGTTGCAGAATTAGAGATGTCGATTTGATCTCTTTAAAGGAAACACCACAGGCTTAACACAATGTACGTTTCCTGCTCCTTCCACTCATTTAATAAAGAGCATTGTCTCTCAGGGACCTAGTCGGAAGGGGTGTCGTTAACCCAATCAGGTTGGATAGTGCATTGCCTTTTAACAGCATTGGTGTTGAACATTTTTGTTCTCAATTTTCCTTTGTCAAAAGAAAAGGGTTTGCTTCTTACATATTCATGAAAACTCCAAAGGACATGTAAGTCAGGTAACAATCAGGTTGCTTGAACCCATATTCAAATATGGATTTGAGAAGCCTATCCAAAATCAGCTTTGAGTTATTCTAAAAACCTTCCTTGGATTAACATAGAAAGCAGGTGGTTTCTTTTGTATACACAATGAGAATAAAGTATTTGCTAACATGTGAAAAGATTCTGATGTAGGCTAAAATATAATTCTCAGTATTTATGGAAATACCTAAGGGATCCATTTTTAAAATCTTGTGGGGTCTGTATACATGTGTACAGTGTGCAAATATAGTCAAAGGACAACTGTCTATTGCATTCAGGCTGGGTTGGCTAGTCAATGAGCCCACAACACTCCTGTCTCTTAAACTTTAATTGATCTCTTCTTAAAATAAAATTTCCTACCCTTTGTCTACATCAGTGAAATTTGGGCAAAGTGAGATGGAATAAAGCACACATGCTTGAATTACACCCTGGCACGTTTGATTTCAATACATTCACACTCGGGAGACCCAGTTCAGTTTAGTTTTACTTAATGGCACATAGAAACACACAGGCGTCAAGTTTGCCTTTTAAAGAAATACCACTTTTGGCTCTTATAATTCTTTTGTGTTTATTTACCACTCAGTAGATTATGGATGAAATGTATGAACTAAGAAGTTCATACAATGATTGTACATCCTCAAAATATTGTATATCCTTAACAGTGTCAAACTTTACAGAAAAACTAAACTAAGGTGCCGGCATGAGGCTGAAATGATGGAGAAGTTACTAAATACCATGGTTCTTCCAGGACTCTTCCCCTAAGAGGACAGAGTATATGAAACTACACATCATCTTTAGACATGGGAAAGCTGAAATCTAGGCAGTACAAACTGTAGCTCACGGTAGTGGCTGAAATATTCATCTCTCACAGAACCGTTTTAGTTCCATCTTCAACAATACATTCATTTAGTGTATCACTCTATACTAAGGGATCTACTGTTCTGTTCACCATGACTCTCGCAGCTGTGCTTAAAGACAGCTTTCAAGTGGATTCTGGGGAATACCTACAAAATGTCTGTTAACTTGTATCTAGGGAAATACATTTTCATTTTCTAATGTCAACTTAAAATTTTCAATTAAATCTTTTTTCAGTGAAAATTATACTAAAAAGCCTATGTGAAATAAATAATGGTAAGCAACTGTTTATCCCTGTCACATTCCTTATTTCAGAGAAGAGGCATTAAATATTTATGTCACATATTTATTTACAATTTTATTTAGTAATAAGAGTTAAAGAGTTTAATCCAATTTTCAGATCAATCTCCTAAACAATCTTCATTCTGAAAAATAAAAACAAAATTAATGGCATTAGAAATCCAGCTGACTAGACAAACGTCACAGCAGTTTCTTCTACCAATTTGATACATCAGAAAGCGTTTACAGTATCATGAGTTTTTCATACTGATTTGCTTCATCACATGTACCAAAACACTGCATAAATAAACCCTTATGCATAGATGCAACATCTATGGAGATGTAATAACATGTTTCCTTAATGCAGTTATTTCTCAACTTCAGCAGGTTAATTTACTAATACCATAGCAGATATCTTAGATTGAAGAGAAAACAAACACCAGAGTATTTTCTTTCTTGGGAGTTTCACAGAATGTATTACATACCTAGATGTTAAAAGTGAAAAAAGTAGCCTGGCGGTGGCAAATGCCTGGAGGACGTACACGCAGGTGTAGCTCTGAGTTCGAAGTCAGACTGTTCTACAGAGTGAGTTCCAGGACAGACAGGGCTACACAGAGAAACCATCTCATTTCTTATTACCCTCCCCCCTAATGCTGCAACCCTTTAATACAGATCCTCATGTTATGGTGACCCCAACCACAAAATTATTTTCATTGCCACTTCATAACTGTAATTTTGCTACAGCTCCGAATCATAATGTAAATGTCTGTATTTTCTGATGGTCTTAGATGACCCCAAGTCACAACCCACAGGCTGAGAACTGCTGACATGAATGCAGCTCAACAACAACAACAAAAATCTAAGCTCACTCAGTCAGAGTTTTGTTTTGTGCAGTTTCGGAACCCGCTGTGGGGTTCTTCCCCCGTGAACTTTATAGATGATGATACTGTTTTTTTAATGTTAAAGGTTGGATGCCCCTAGTGTATTTTTATTTTATAAGAGTCAGTTATTTCAGTAAAAGACACAAACTGATTCACAAAGTGTGAAATTCAGAGCAAGATTACCCTGTGTGGAAATCTTATACAATGTCTCTAGCCATGGAATCTCAGTGAACTTATCTTTGTGTCTTCAACAGAGTTTTAATATCACTCATCTTACAAGTCTGTTGTCGGATGTGCTCAGACTATCAGTGTAAACTCTGATCTTTATTGATCACAACAGTATTTACTTATAGGCTTGCCAAACTGTCCGTACCAATATTACATTACCTTCAGTAATCAGCACACATCTATTTATTGTGTCATGAGCAAGTGTATATATAGGGTACACCACAGAAATTACTGCTTTAAGAAAATTAGAAGCCTACTAATTACCTGTTAAAGGGATGAATTAAATATTTTCATTTCTTAAGAAGCTGGTGCCTCACTATTAAGAAAGGAGCAGCAAATCCAGATCCAAAGTACACAGTCATCATCATCAGTAACCGCCACTTGTTTTCCACCGAAAATGGCAAATTCTGTTGGGAAAGAGAAAAAGCTTCGAAACAGTCCTTCAAAGAATCTGATTTCATCCAATAAAAGGGGCAGGGGGGGCAATCATGCGTACACTGTACTTATCATGTGCATTCAACAGAACATGAAATAAACACCTGTGTTTTCTGAAGACCAGTCGGTAAGTTCGATTAGGCTAAGTGACTCTTGTATTTTTGGTCACTGAAAAGATATTACCGTGCACAGTAGCCGGTTTAGAAACAAACACACCACTCTAGTTCACTGTTATTAGAAATTCTCCACCGAGGACAGTATCAACCGCAGTACAAAGGTTGCCTTTTTCATAGGTAGCCATGCCCCGCACATCCTTCCACATCCCTCAATGTTAGGGGCCTCGCTGTTACCATTAACTACTCGGTTTACTTACACCTAGGGCTACACCTGCCCTCAAGCGAGGCTTGTCCTTCTAACGCGGTCGGCTGGTTTCAACGGCTAATCCGCGGCCACGGGCCTCCTTCCTCTGTTCCCAATGACCTTCACCCGTCGTCCGACAGCCCTAACCGGACGCCCTGGAGTCGTCCGGGCCTCGCGGATCTGCAGGCTGAGGCCGCGGCTGGGCCCCGGGCCCCCCAGCTTCCTCGGGGAGGTGGGCTGACGGCCTGCGGGCTTCCGAGCGCCGGGCCTGCCTGCCATTCCCTCCCCACACTCTGCAGGCCGGGCCTGCGGTAAGCGGGAGGCGCCGGGCCGCACTCACCTTCCCCGGGCCCTCCTCGTAGTGGCTGCGACGGACCATGGAGGTGGTGAACCTCCGGACACTCTGGCCCAACATGGCGCGGCGGGAAGCTCAGCGAGGGGCGCAGGGGTGGAAGGCGGAAGAAATGGCCGCACCACCACACTCCTCTCCCTTGACGACCTTGCTCTACCGCTCCCAAGACCGAAAGGGAAGACGGGAACTATCGCAGGAACTTCCGGAAACGCAACGCACTGGTTTACTCTGAGGATTGTGGGCTTTGTAGTTCAGATCGTACCGGACGCCATATCGGCTCCGCTGGATTGTGGGAAATGTAGTTTAACTCTAGGATGCCCGAGCGAGACCAGGAACCAAAGGATATTATTATTAGTGATTCACGTCCTGAACTATTTTCTGAGTTCAGAGGTGGGATTCTTTGGGTTTGTTTCCAGAAGCAATTTACTGAGATAACTGAAGCTTTTTAAGCGTGTGGGTCTAAGTTTATGGAACAAAAAATAAACTTTTCCTGTGACTTCTTCACACGTAATTCATTTCACTTTTTTGCCACCACTGAAAGATGGACAGTGTGGTCCTATCAGAGGGCACACAAGCAAGTGAACGAATGGCGTGTAGCACAAAGAATATCATAGATAAAACTGAATTGAAGTGCTGAGATGGATTCTTGAAGATACTGAAATTGGATATAAAAGAACACACAGAGCACAGATAAAGCTCCTAAATGCAGCTGGAGTAGGTTATGGAAGCCATAGATACCCTCTGATCTCTGCAACTAGCCTGGATTAGAAGTTGGTGTATTCCTGCTGAACATAACAGTTTCATGGAGCATCAGCATTAGACAAAGCCATTAGACAATGATAGATTTTTGAAAATGGAGGTGTGGGCACTGTATGTATTCCTAAATACACGAGTATAAGTTTCTCAGTCTGTATAATGTGGGTGACATATGCTGACCAAACCCAGTTCATTGTTTCAGTATGTGGTATGTCACTCCATTTTCTCTGATAATGCATATAACAGGAACCTCGGGAGGAGTGAGTCATTCTGAATTTCTTTTAGTCGGAAATGCTCCTAATTCTATAATATTCTTATAAGTAACCTTTGTTAAATTTAATTGATTTTAGTTTTCACAAAATGACCAAATATCATACTATCTGTTTAATATAATTGCTATATCCATCTATGTATCCATCTATATATAGTATGTATATCGATATGTCTGTATATCTATATCAATCATCTTTCTATTTTCTATCTGTTTTAGACAGATAGAATTTAATATAATTGTTCTATATCTTACTTGTTACAACCTTAATTTTAATCTATATCTGTCATATCTGTCATCTATCTATCTATCTATCTATCTATCTATCTATCTATCTATCTATCTATCATCTATCTGTCATCTATTTATCTATCTATCTATCTAGCTAGCTAGCTATCTAAAACAGAACTGTTTAATATAATTGTTCTATGTCTTTCTCATTACAACCTTAATTTCAGCTTAGTCATTTTCCTCCAGAGCAAGATTTGAAGAGATATGCAAATTAATGAACAAGTCTGTTGTTGTTTGAAAGAAAATGGCCCTAAGGGAATGGTACTAAAGGGATTGATACTATTAGGATGTGTGGCTTTGTGGGTAAGTGTAGTCTTGTTGGAGGAAGTATGTCACTGCAAAGGTAGGTTTTTGGTTTCATATTTGGTCAAGATATGGCCCAGTGTCTCAGACCATTTCCTGTTGCCTGCAAGATACAGGACTCTCAAACACTTCTCGAGCACCATACTGCCTGCTTGCGATTATGTTCCAGCATGATGATAATGGATTGAACCTCCAAACTGTAAGTAAACCACCCCAACTAAATGTTTTCCTTAATAAGAGTTTCTGTGGTCATGGTGCCTCTTTCACAGCAATAGAATCTCCAAGAGAAAGCTCAAATCTTCCAAGCACTTTCTAACATTTTACTGAGAGCTTTGGGGAAACACTATTCCTCATGGCATATATATCTATTCCCACGGTGAATAATAAACACAATAGATTCATTATATGTATGTGCATAATACCTGTGAGTAGAGACCATTTGGAAGAATCTAGTGATAAAGGAGCCTGGGCAGATTAGATTAACTTAGATTGTAAAGGCTTGTTTTCACCTGAATGTCATGTTATTCATCTACTGGAGAGTTTATAATGCCTCAAATGGATAGATTTTACAACAGTAAACAGCCCAAAAAGAGTCCTAAAATTTTTGAAAGCTAGATATATAATATTAGCTTGATTTTTAATTTTTCTATTTTACAGTCTCTCAAAGAGAAAAAAATGCTTTCTCCTTCAGATGTTCCTATGTTTTATTTCTACAAATGGTAACAATAGGCAGCTACTACAATTGGTGTCTTCTTCATTTACAAGGTATCTGACCTTAATTTTTAAAATATTTTTGGAACAGTGTCTTATTGTATAGTCTATGCTAGTTTTAAAATCACTATGTAGTTCAGGCTGGCTTTGACTTCAAGAAATCCTTTACACTTAGCCACTCAGTGTGTTCCGACAACATTTGTGAGATAATAAGACCTATACTTTTCAACTTAATAATTATTTATTTCATGTATTAATGTTTGCCTACATGTAAGTGTGTGCACCATGTGGGTAGTCTGATCCTCATGAAGGTTAGAAGATGGTGTTGGATTCCCTGAGACTTAACTTCTTCAAGAACAGCAAGTACTCTTAACAATTAGGCTTTCTCTTTAGACTCCTTTTCATATATAAGAGTTTCATTCTGTGCTTTTTTACATTAAAAGGTTTGTAAGAATATTTTTATTTATTCTTATGCATTCTATACATGAATTGATGTATTATGATGATATATATTCACTATATTCTCTGTATTATTCTCTTTGAACTTCCACCAAAATATTCTCTTCCCAACTTCATGTACTCCCATCAAGTACATTTCATGTTGCCCATGTGGACAGGATAAATAGGTTTATAATAATCCAATTGAGCAGGGAAAACCTATCAGTAGCCACATGCTTAAGGCAAATTGACTCTACTTCCCCTAGTATCCAGCAATTGTTGATTTCTCCTCAATTAGGGATGATCAGACCACCACGCCCATGCTATAATTTTGACAAGCTTAATCTTTTTCAGGTCTTGTGCAAATAACCATATCTGCTGTGAATATGTAAGTGCAATAAGCAAGTTATATCCAGAAGATAGCATCTCGAAGCACTCCTCCTCATCCTCACTTCTACATTCTTTCCAATCCTTCGTCCTTAGTGTTCCCTGAGGCTTGGGGGAGAAGATGGTATAGATGTTCCATTTAGGTTTGAGCACTCACAGTGTCTTGTTCTCTGTTAACACTTGAAAGTTAACATTGACACTGTCCACCATAAAAAGAAGCTTCTCATTAAGGCTGACAGCAGCACAATCCATTTGTATAAACACAAATATTTAGAAGGCATGTGAAAAACATTATCATTTAGCAAAATAACAATAGTAGTCCCCTTTCATTCCTCCTATAATCTCAAAACTATAAACAGCATTTTCTTATTTTGAATTCTACTTTTTAATATTAATAATGCTACTCTCATTTTTGATCTATCATTGATTCTGATTCACATCAATTGAGTCTTCTCTGTGAGTCACACAGGCCAATGGCAGTAGAATATAGCTTCAAGACTGTATCACAATAGGCATAATTAAACTAATTATTTTCATAAGAGTTGAGCAATATGCTTTTTGGGACCCCATTCACTAGGAGAGTATGGCAGAACCTGGAATGTGCCAGTGTCTTGCCCAGATGTGACAAAATTTAGAGTTGTCTTTCCTGCCTTTTGGAACAATGAGCTCTCAGGAGAAAAGTTTCCTCTATTCAAAGGCCTCTGAGAAAGTTCCCTAGATTTCACCAAAGAGGAGAGTATTCGAGGACTAAGCATGTGAATGACATCATCATGCCCCCAGAGCCTAGTTCCACCATCAGCTTGAATATCACTACCTGACACATTCAGCGTTATGTAGAGTTGCCCAGTGGAACCTTTCCCAAAATGTTTAGATATAAATTTATAATCTATAATTATATAGTGTTTCTTGCAAGCTATTACGATTAAGGGAGATGGCTATGAGTCAATATATTAATCACCTACTTGTTGGGTTAGCTGCTTGTTCGTCCAGGCTGCCCAGAACCGAAATAACCACACAGATACTGTATTAACTAAATCACTGCTTGGCCCATTAGCTCTAGCTTCTTGTTGGCTAACTCGTATATTAATTTAACCCATTTCTATTCATCTGTATATCACCATGAGCTCGTGGCCGACCAGCAAAGTCTCAGCACGTCTATCTCTGGTGGCGTCTCCATAGCGTCTCTATAACTCCACCTTCCTCCTCCCAGGCTATAGGCCAAGCCAGTTCTTTATTCATTAACCAATAAAAGCATCATATAGACAGAAGGACCTCCCACACAACCTACTCTAACAATTTCTTTATTTAAAGAAATTAGCTCTTTTACAAGCTTCCATTAGGACATCCTTTCTCATCATAAGTCTGGCTGGCAGCTTGGCTGTATCATTTAAAATGTTTGTCCTAGCTTAATGCCAATTTCTTTCCACTGTATTGCAGTGATGATTCTCCAGCTCTTAAGCTGGGCTGTTCCTAAATGGAACATAAAGCCCTGCTGTTTGGCTGTCTTTCAGCAGCTTTGACATTGGGGAGCACTAGACATGCTCAGAAATGCATGCTCTTGCTTTCTGATGCTCTCAGTGAGTTGAGGGAAATTGGAGTGTCAATAAAAGTGGCTGAGATCATATAATGTTGAAACAATTTTTGACCTTCTGTTCATGGCTACTATTGCCCTTAGAGTACCCTCATGACAATTGTATCAAAACACTCAGTAAAAAAAAAAAAATGCTATCCTTTTCTTTTTTCTTTCATTTTCCTTCCTTCTTTTCTTTTCATGCATGTGTGCCTCTGTGTGTGTATATATGTGTATATGTGCTTATCTGTATGTGTGTGCTATTGCTTCTGTGTATGTGTGTAGTATAGAAGTGCCACAGCACACATGTACATGTCAGAGGACAGCCTTTGGGATCAGTTCTTGCATTTAGACCTTGTTTTGAGAAAGTATTTCTTCTCTCCTGTGTAAGCCAGGCCAATTGTCCTTTGAGTTCCTTTAGATTTTTCTGTTTCCATTTCTCCATTACTGCATGCTAGAATTACTGACATTTGTGCTTCTGTTTCCAACTTTTATTTAGATTCTGAGGATCTGAACTCAGGTCTGTGTGGTTACACAAATGTGCATCTACCCATTGTAAAGATCTGTCCTCTCCCTTTAAGAGACAAACCACACCCATTCCCTCCCCCATCCACCAAGGCAAGCTGATCTTCAGATTCCAGCCTGAGTCCCTTCCTTTTCTATCTCCCTCTTAAAGAGGCAGCTTCTGTTTCTCCCCACTTCTCCCCTTCCCCTTCTGTTTCTCTCTCTCCCTCTCTTTCTCTCTCTCTCCCCATAACCCACCAAATAAATATCCAACTTCACTCTGCATGGCTTGCTTATCCATGTCTCTGTCTCTCTCCTGCCGCATGGCTCCCTGCCTGGAACTAGTCACCTTCAGAGACCTGTGGCATGGTCTCATGGCATGCCCATCTGTCTGTTTCTCCTTGGGGCCTGCTGCAGCCACTCAGGGAACTGTGCCATCTGTGCCTGGGACTGGCTGCTCTTGGGACCTGCTGATTGCCCCCACTCAGGGCCCTGTGGCATGGTCTCATGGCCCATTGCCTGCTGCAGCCACTCAGGGATCCACAGCATTTTTACTTTTACCATTACATAGGTACCATGAGACTCAGGAGGCTCTCCCACTCTGAGCTTGTCTCCCAGGATCGGGATCTGGAACTAGGTATTTTGTTTTTCCACAACAACCATGTTTTCCATATGCCTTATCACGATTTCTCAGCACAACACTGGCTTCATTTAGTGAGTTTTCCCTATTTTGGTCAGGTTAACCATTTCTCCGAACCTGAGGAATTAACAGTTGAGCTTCCAGCAATCTTCTGGTGTTCCTAGAAACAGGGGGACAACCTCAACCACAGTCTTTAAGGCTATGGTTGAGCCCTTCACTGACATTCATCTCTGGATTGCTTCCCTTAGCTAAAATTGTGTTTGGACAGCCGGGGGCCAGTCCTCCTGTGACTGGGGGATCAAGGGCCCCTCTGATTCTTCTTTCTCTTCTTTCTCTTTTTCCTTTTCTTTTCTCTTTTTCCCCTCACCATGAAAGGCCACTTGGTGCAGCCTCTCGCCTCTCTGGCTTCTTAGTTGCCCCTACTAGATCCAGTCAGGCAATAGCACTCCTCCAGGGGGGCAAAGGATACTTTCCCATGGGTCCTGCGGTATTCGCACTGATTTACACCCTGTCTATAGGGGAAGATGTCCCATTATAGGCCTTGTGGTGTCACTGTTTTTGCGGGTTTTCACAATTTCAGCTATGCATAGCAAGCCATACATGTCTGTCCCCTCTGGGTTGGATGCGTTTTAGAGGCTCTAAAACCCCAGGACTTAATCCCTACATCTTCAGCTCCTATCCTCACTCCTCCAGTGTCCTGCTGGCTCCACTTTTACAGGAGCTTTCTAACTACTGTCAGCGCACAGGCAAATGGAAGGAATTTCTTCAAACTGTCCCTGCCACCGCTATTGCTGCCAACAAGATTGGTCAGATCCATGAGGCCACTGTTTTCAATTCCAGCCTTATGCTCCCCACCATGGGTTATAGCATGGTGGCTCAATGACAGGGCAGATTACACATCTAGGTCTTTCTTATTATTACACATGAAATCCCTGCAGTTCAAAAATTGTGGCTTTTCCATACAATATGTGACCACTGCCATTTTTACTGAGGTCAAGTGGCCTTACCACCATCTTAACTGAGATCAGGTGACTTTGCCGCCATCTTGGCTGAGAGTCAGGTCAGGTGACCAAGTCCAGCCATCCTTACTGAGGTATACCCTGCCTGGTTCCCCAGTGTTAACTCTGTTACATGGGTGACCTAACTGCCATCTTAATTGAGGACAGATACTTCACTGCCATTTAACTGAGGACCAGATCAGGTGACCAAGTCCCACCATACTTACTGAGGTATACCATTCCAGGTGCCTGGGTTTACTTATGTATTTGTCTCTAAATTCCTCTTGCTGACTCTGTTGCATGTGTGTTTTGCACAGTGGCATGCCTTGGGTAGAGCCCACCAAGAGCATCCACTTCACCCAATTCCTGTTCACTCTGTGTGTGTTCATACATGTAACTTAAATGCACCTATGTTTACTGTTAAATTTTATAATTGTCTGTTCATTCCATCTTATTTCAGACAATAAAACCAATAAGTCTCATGTTTTAAACTGGTATGTACTTTTAAGTCTCTTACAAAATTACTTTATGTTTAATCCAACCCTCATTTAAAATATATTAAGATGTTCTCTATTATTGTCAGTTCTGCCATTAACCTTCTATTGCAAGCATATTTTTCTTCTTTCTGTCTTTTTACGAGTGTAAACCTTATCTTTTAAGTTAAGAGCCAGTACAGTCAAGCTCAGACCAAGCTCTCCAGGCAGATTCTATACTGTAGCTGTACCTGATAAACAGCCCTCAACTGCCCAGAGAGCTGGAATAAAAGGCATTTAAATATTTAATTATTAAAAAACATTTCATAACAAAAAGAGACAAGTTGGCTCCTAG
Source organism: Ondatra zibethicus (assembly GCA_004026605.1). Classification (NCBI taxonomy): domain Eukaryota; kingdom Metazoa; phylum Chordata; class Mammalia; order Rodentia; family Cricetidae; genus Ondatra; species Ondatra zibethicus. Next base: position 115,455 of record PVIU01002609.1, on the reverse strand, counting down.
CAGCAGCACTCTACTTCCTCCAAAGAAGACAGGAGACAAATGGGCACAGAAATATGTCCATCTGCAATTTGCTTCAACTGCCAAGTGCTGAACACTGGGCTAAAACTGCCTTTTATCTAAACTGAAAATCTCCAGACATGGACAGAATCACTGGAATCGACAGCCTACCTGCTAAGGTCAAGGTAGACTTATCTTCCTACAGATTTCTTAGCCCACAGTATCTTCTGGAGCCTGTCAGGCCCTGCACTAAACAGCAAAAGGCAATTACAACCTTCAGTGACCTTGGAGGACCCTGAGGAGTAGCTCTAGGTGCCAACAAAGAAAGTTCTCTGCCATTTTTAATCAGTAAATCAAGTAAAATTTATCCTTCCACAGATCTCTGATCCAGTTTGACAGCTGAGAGGTTTTGTCAGTTTAAAAGGACAACCTCACCAAACAAATTTCAGAAAATTACAAATAGATGACCTGCAAGTTATAAAGGTTTGAGGACAAAAACAAGTTAACAAATTTCTCTCTCATGTTGCCTTCTATAGTCTTAAAGATACTTTTCATTATGCAAAAAATGTCTGTCACAGTCATTCTGACATAAATATCCTACTGTCTATACAATGTATATGTGCAAAACTTCTGTTTTCAAAAACCCAAAGAATTCTCATGAGTTCCAGGGAGCTGAATTGAATAATCCACATTAGACAGGTTAGATATACCCTCCTCAATTCCCTGGTCCTAATGTTTTTTTCCTTAACTTAACTTTGTCCTGTGTTCTGCCAATACCTTAAACAGGTGTAAGAGACACCAGATATTTCCATACCACAAACTCCGGACAGAAGCAAAGAGGCCAGCTATGCCAGGATGTGACCAGCACCCAGCCTTCCTAGGTCCCCCACCCACCCAGATGATGCCAACAAATAATCAGGAAGTAGTCTTGAGAATCTACCACCCCAATTCCTTTAATCTATGATGCCTAACCTCCTGTCTTTTTATTATGAAAGAGAGATGGGAATGTAATGATCTGTTCTGTCCCTTTAAGAGATAAGCTATGCCCACTCATTCCACCATCCACCAAGGCAAGCTGATCTTCAGCCTGAGTCCCTTCCTTCTCTGTCTCCTTCTTGAAGAGGCAGCTTCTGTCTCTCCCCACTTCTCCCCTTCCCCACTTCTGTTTCTCTCCTTTCCTCCCTCCCTCCCTCCCTCCCTCCCTCCCTCCCTC
>PVIU01002609.1:0-114145 GCA_004026605.1 Ondatra zibethicus | reverse complement strand
GCTGCCTGCTGCAGCCTCTCAGGGATTTGCAGCATTTTTACTTTTACTGTTATATCCATGCTTGTAAGTTTTTTTAATTTAAACAAATATCACCACATACACACATACCACCCACCCACCCAAACAAACTAATCACAAATTTATTTTTTACATTGATTTTGGACTGTTCTTTTTCATTACTAATTAGAGACGATCAATTAGTTAAGTACCTAATAACATACTTTGAGAATGGTGTTTATGCTTAATTAGTCTCTTTTAAATTCCCATTATAAACGGAAGAGAAAAGATAAAAGAGATCTGGCTGTATTCTATTCCTTAACCAACAATATGATAAAATGTCTAACTGCAGATTCCTCCTAATTTCTTACTGAGCAGTGAAGAGCATAGTGAACCTTTTCTCCACCTTTATTATGAGTTCAACCAGCAGAAGCCAATAGACTGACAGTCAGGTATTCTGGGGGCTTGCAAATCCATTTAGGAATGCTTTCTTAGTGAACCCCCTTATAAGAAATCAGTCCTGACCCTTTAAGAGCTGAGAAGTTCAAGCTAATAACTTGGAGAAAACATAGTAGGTTCATGAAGTGGGGAGCAGAGAGGAAGAAGATGAGTCTGGAAGGAGCAATGGAGAAAGTCAAGAGACAGATGGTGAAAAGAAGAGAAAGAAGATGGAAGGTCTTTCTGCCCAACGCACAGATGTTTCTTCACCCCCACACACTCAGGGGCATGACAAAGGGCCTTAGGTGATTCTCCCCACGCTTTTACTCACTCACATATTTACAAAGCACACCAAACAAAAATTTCCCACAGAAGCCTTTCATCCCCAGAAACAGAGAACATTATACATTGCTGACTCGAGTCACAAAGCTCTGGGGTGGTTGGTGAAGAATGTGGAACCCTGCAGCAGCTTGATGCACTGTTTCTTTTAGAGGAAGTTTAGCAGTTTGTATTCCTATCACAGGAACTGGCCAGAAAATGCCATTTCCTTGGAAAACTTTGGAATGAATATGATATATTTTTACTCTAAAGTTCAAGTAAGAGAAATATGGCATTTCATGAATTGATTAGTATAAAATATAGAATCAACCTTAGGGACATGAGATTCACTCCAAAGTCAAATTTTAAAAATAAAATTCAAGTATTTTAAGTAGGGAGAAAGGTATATAAAGTGAGTAATATATTCTTTAGACTCACAGAATTCTTTGGAGGCTAAAATACATTATACAGAACACTGAAAGTAAAAATTAAAATACAATGTTATTTCTCTCAACAGTATTTATTAGGTTACGTTTTTAAGAAGTAGGGTCAACTTTATTTAAACTGAACTGTTTAGTGAAGAAACTTTCCAACTTAAATTGAAAAATTCAAATTAACAAAACTTTGGAATGAATATTCTTTTGGTCTTGAATTTATATAACTTGACACTGTGATATGAAAATCAGGACTCTGTGACACCTGTTTGTAATGTCAGATATGTAAGAGGAAAACCTGATATTATTAAAAGGAGAAAACATGACAGGCTGTGTTCATTAAGATTTGCAAATTTGTTGTGAAGTTTCTGAATGGATGAGTGGTGCCACTGGGAGGCAAAAGCCTGAGAAGAAACAAACATGATTCTCTAATGATCAAACTGGACTTCCTAGGTTCTCTTTGGTTGGAAGTCTCCTCAGTTCTTTTCTTTATCCCCTGTTGTACTCTTTAAATTTCACCTCATATCTTCAGATATTTCCACAGAAGATTCTTTACCACTTTCAAAATTGCCAAAGTCAACTGCTACTCACCTCACACAAAATTAAATTTATAAGACTCCATGACAATAAGGACATGCATCACATCTTATGTCATTACTATACCATATGAGACTTTAGAAGAAAAACTGGTTTTTAAATTAGCTTTGTATTGGACCTCAAAGTAGGCATTTAACCTTATGTAGCAGAAGGAAGTTGATAAGGAATGATGCATTCAGTAGAAAGTGGCCAAGGGTTTTTAGAAAGGGCATTCCTTACTGCAAATTAGATATTTTCAGTGAATTATTGTAGGATTGTTTCTATTTATAGTCTTTACATGATTTAATAAAAGGTAACATTATCCCAGTTTTGACATTGGCTTTACATGGTTATCATATTGTCCTCAAAGTAATCCTTTATAGCAGAGGTCACTGACATCACTTGTATTCAATATATGAGGCAAACAGTTGATACTGAATAATTTTGACTTTGTCCTCATCAGATACTACATAGCAGAAATGAGGCTAAAACCAAAATTCTGATTTCAAACTTATTGCTCCCAGTGGTCCAAGAGAGTTACATGTGAGCTACGGAACTCAAAGTATAAGAGAAAAGATAGTCCATAATGTCTATGTATTAATTTCTCCCCAGCTCTCTCTCTCTCTCTCTCTCTCTCTCTCTCTCTCTGTGTGTGTGTGTGTGTGTGTGTGAGAGAGAGAGAGAGAGAGAGAGAGAGAGAGAGAGAGAGAGAGAGAGAGAGAGAGTTGAGTAGATCTTTCATATCATTTGGAACTGATTGAAGTTGGTAGCCAGCTGTAGAGCTGTACCTTGTGAGAGCAGGTCATGTGGCAAGGGTATATAATCACTGACAACAACTGTATCTTCTTTGAGTCTGGGGGACTAGAAAGGATTGGCTTACCAGCAGATCCATCCGGAGGGGTAAATATGTCCCTGTCTGGCCGCCCAGACACCCCAGGAAGGGAGTACAGGCACCCTACAATCCCCTAAACTTTCTGATCATTCAGCGGGGCTTCTCCCTGGCTACCGGCTTTCCTACTTATCCCACCAAAGCTTGCCCCCAAGCACCCCTTTTCATCTGTGGGGTCCCAGGATCTCCCACCTCAGAATGCTTCAGGGATGAGGCTCTGTGGGCAAAGTATTGAGTGCAAGGCTGCAGGGGTTTCTTTGTTTCACGGCCGGCATGTACCAAGCCCGCCCTTTTATCTGCGAGGTCCTTGACCAGCAAGTAGCCTTGATCCAGTACCAGGAGATCAAAAAAAATTCCCTCGCCATATAATAATCAAAACACAATACATACAGAATAAAGAAAGAATACTGAGAGCTGCAAAGGAAAAAGGTCAAGTAACATATAAAGGTAAACTTATCAGATTTACACCTGACTTCCCTATGGAAACCAAGAAAGCCAGAAGGTCTTGGATAGATGTGCTTCAGACACTAAGAGACCATGAATGCAAGCCCAGACTATTATACCCAGCAAAGCTTTCTTTCGCCATCGATGGAGAAAACAAGATATTCTAGGATAAAAACAAATTTAAGCAATACATAGCCATAAACCCAGCCTTACAGAAAATACCAGAAGGAAAACAACAACCGAAGTAAACAACACCCATAATAACACAGACATCTAACATCCCTCCACCAGCACAACTCAAAGAGGGGAAACACATAAACTCTACCACACCCCCGAAAAAATAACTGGAGTTAACAACCACAGGTCATTAATATCACTTAATATCAATGGACTCAAATCACCTATAAAAAGGCACAGGTTAAGAGAATGGATACGAAAACAGGATCCAACATTCTGCTGTTTACAGGAAACACACCTCAACCACAAAGACAGACATTATCTCAGAGTAAAGGGTTGGGAAAAGGTTTTTCAATCACACGGCTCTAAGAAACAAGTGGGTGTGGCTATGCTAATACCGAACAAAATCGACATCAAACTAAAATCAATCAGAAAAGATGGAGATGGACACTTTATACTCTTAAGAGGAATAATCCATCAGGATGAAGTCTCAATCCTTAATATATATGCCCCTAAGATAAAACCACCGACATATGTAAAAGAAACATTACTAGAACTCAAAGCACACATCAAACCCCACACTCTAATAGTAGGAGATTTCAACACTCCTCTCTCACCAATAGACAGGTCAACCAGACAGAAACTTAACAGAGAAATAAGAGAACTAAGAGATGTAATAAATCAAATGGACTTAATAGACATCTATAGAACACTCCACCCAAAGAGGAAAGAATATACCTTCTTCTCAGCATCTCATGGAACCTCTCAAAAATTGATCACATACTCGGTAACAAAGCAAACAGCCACAGATAGAAAAAAATTGGAGTAACCAACTGTGTCTTATTGATCACCATGGAGTAAAGTTAGAATTTCAACAATTCTACCCCCAGAAAGCCTACAAACTCAAGGAGACTGAAGAGTCAACTACTGAACCACCCTTGGGTCAAGGAAGAAATAAAGAAAGAAATCAAAGTCTTCCTTGAACTCAACAAAAATAAAGATACAACATACCCAAACTTATGGGATACTATGAAAGCAGTGCTAAGAGGAAAGTTCATAGCACTTAGTGCCCAGATAAAGAAAATGGAGAAAGCACACATTAGTGACTTAACAAAACACCTGAAAGGTCTAGAAAAAAAAAAGAAGCAGACTCACCTAGGAGGAGTAGAAGACTGGAAATAATCAAACTGAGGGCTGAAATCAACAAAATAGAGACACTGAAAACAATCCAAAGAATCAATGAAACAAATAGCTGGTTCTTTGAGAAAATCAACAAGATTGACAAACCCTTATCCAAACTAATCAAAAGGCAGAGAGAGAACACACAAATTAACAAGATCAGAAATGAAAAGGGGGATATAACAACAGACATTGAGGAAATTCAGAGAATCATTAGGTCTTACTACAAATGCCTGTATGCCACAAAATTGGAAAACATAAAAGAAATGGACAGTTTTTTAGATAAATACCATATACCGAAATTAAGTCAAGACCAGGTGAACAATTTAATTAGACCCATAAGTTGCACAGAAATAGAAGCTGTCATCAAAAACCTCCCAATCAAAAAAAGCCCAGGACCAGATGGTTTTAACACAGAATTCTACCAGAACTTCCAAGAAGAGCTAATCTATACTCCTTAATGTGTTTCACATAATCGAAACAGAAAAGTAATTGCCAAACACTTTTTATGAAACTACAGTTACCGTGATACCAAAACCGCACAAAGATTAATCGAAGAAAGACAATTACAGACCAATCACATCATGAACATCGATGCAAAAATTCTCAATAAAATACTGGCAAACTGAATCCAAGAACACATCAAAAAAATTATCCATTATGATCAAGTAAGCTTCATCCCAGAATGCAGGGCTGGTTCAACATAAGAAAATCTATCAATGTAATCCATCATATAAATAAACCAAATAAAAAACAATATAATCATTTCATTAGATGCTGAAAAAGCATTTGACAAAATTCAACACCCCTTTATGATAAAGGTCTTGGAGAGATTAGGGATACAAGGTTCATATCTAAATATAATAAAAGCAATATATAGCAAGCCAACAACTAGAATCAAATTAAATGGAGAGAAACTCAAAGCAATGCCACTAAAATCAGGGACAAGACAAGGTTGTCCACTCTCTCCATATCGCTTTAATATAGTACTTGAAGTTCTAGCAATAGCTATAAGACAACATAAGGAGATCATGGGGATTTGAATTGGAAAGGAAGCAGTCAAACTTTCGTTATTTGCAGAGGATATGATAGTGTACATAAGTGACCCCAAAGACTCTACCAAAGAACTTCTACAGCTGATAAATACCTTTAGTGATGTGGTAGGATATAAGATCAACTCAAAAAAATCAGTAGCCCTCCTATACACAAAGGATAAAGAAGCAGAGAGGGACATCAAAGAAACATCACCATTCACGATAGCCACAAATAGCATAAAGTATCTTAGGGTTACGCTAACAAAGGAAGTGAAAGATCTATTTGACAAGATCTTTAAGGCCTTGAAGAAAGAAATTGAAGAGGATACCAGAAAATGGAAGGATCTCCCATGCTCCTGGATTTGTAGGATCAATATAGTAAAAATGGCAATTCTACCAAAGGCAATCTATAGATTTAATGCAATCCCCATCAAAATCCCAACAAAATTCTTCATAGACCTTGAGAGAATAATAACTATCTTTATATGGAAACACAAAAAGCCCAGGATAGCCAAAACAATCCTATACAATAAAGGAACTTCCAGAGGCATTACCATCCCTGACTTCAAACTCTATTACAGAGCTACAGTAATGAAAACAGCTTGGTATTGGCAGAAAAACATAGAAGTTAACCAATGGAATTGAAGCGAAGACCCGGATATTAATCCACAAACCTATGAACACCTCATATTTGACAAAGAAGCTAAAATTATATAATGGATGAAAGAAAGCATCTTTCACAAATGGTGCTGGCATAACTGGATGTCAATCTGTAGGAGAATAAAAATAGATTCCTATCTATCACCATGCACAAAAATCAAGTCCAAATGGATTAAAGAGCTCAATATAAAACTGACCACACTTAACCTGATAGAAGAGAAAGTGGGAAGTAGCCTGCAATACATGGGCACAGGAGACCACTTCCTATGTAAAACCCCAGTGGCACAGACAATAAGAGCAACAATGAATAAATGGGACCTCCTGAAACTGAGAAGCTTCTGTAAAGCAAAGGACACAGTCATTAAGACAAAAACGCATCCTACTGAATGGGAGAAGATCTTCACCATCCCCACATCAGACAAAGGTCTGATCTCCAAAATATATAAAGAACTCAAGAAACTTGACATTAAAATTCTAAATAAACCAATTAAAAATGGGGTAATGATCTGAACAGAGAATTCTCAACAGAAGAAGTTCAAATGGCCTAAAGATACTTAAGTTCATGTTGAACTTCCTTAGCGATCAAAAGAACTTTGAGATACCGTCTTACACCTGTCAGAATGGCTAATATCAAAAACACCAAGGATAGCCTATGCTGGAGAGGATGTGGAGTAAGGGGAACACTCATCCATTACTGCTGGGAATACAAACTTGTGCAACCACTTTGGAAATCAGTGTGGCTGATTCTCAGGAAATTGGGAATCAACCTACCTCAGGACCCAGCAATACCACTCTTGGGAATATACCCAAGAGATGCCCAATCATACTACAAAAGCATTTGTTCAACTATGTTCATAGCAGCATTATTTGTAATAGCCAGAACCTGGAAACAACCTAGGTGCCCGTCAATGGAAGAATGGATCAAGAAAGTGTGGAATATACACATTAGAATACTACTCAGTGGTAAAAAGCAATGACATTTTGAATTTTGCATGCAAATGGATGGAAATAGAAAACACTATCCTGAGTGAGATAATCCAGACCCAAAAAGATGAATATGTTATGTACTCAGTCATTAGTGGACTCTAGCCATAAACAAAGGACATTGAGCCTATAGTTCACAAGCCTAGAGAAGCCAAATAGCAAGGTGAACCCAAAGAAAAACATATATAGATCCTCCTGGAAATTGGAAGCAAACAAGATAGATGGTCAAAAGTTGGGAGCAAAGGGGTCGTGGTAGGGGTGGGGGTGGGGTTAGGGGTAGGAGAGGGGGGAATGAGAAGAGAGAAGGGAAGGACTGGGGAGAGCTTGGGGAAGTAGGAGGGTGGAGATTGGGGAAGGGCAGATATTGGAGCAGGGTATAAGGTTTCTACACTAAGGGAGCCATTTTAGGGTTGGCAAGAGACTTGGCTCTAGAGGGGATCCCAGGTGTCCACGGGGATGTCCCCTGCTAGGTCCTTGGGCAGGAGAGGAGAGGGTGCCTGAACTGGCCTTGTCCCATAGTCACACTGAAATTTTGTCCGATGGATAGAGATAGAGACAGAGACCCACATCCACATCAGAGGAATGGACTGAGCTTCCAAGGTCCAGTAGAAGAGCAGAAGGAGGGAGAAGATGAGCAAGGAAGTCAGGACGAGGGTTTGGTCCACCCACTTAGACAGTGTGCCTGATCTTATGGGAGCTCACCAAATCCATCTGGACCGGTCTGAAGGAGCATGTGATCAAACTGGACTCTCTAAATGTGGCTGCCAATGGGGACGGACTGAGAAGCCATCGATAATGGCACTGGGACCTGTCTATTCTGCATGTATTGGCTTTTTGGAACCCTAGTTTACTTGGATGCACACCTTCCTAGGCAGGGATGGAGGGGGGAGGTCCTTGTACTTCCCACAGGGCAGGGTACTCTGCCCTCTCTTAAGGATGGAGAGGGAGGGAGGAGGTTTAGGGAGGAGCGGGAGGGGAATGGGAGAAGGGGAGGATGTGTCAATTTTTGAATGGAAAAATAAAAAAAGAACAATTAAAAAAAGTATGATCTCACAAAAGTTTGTAGTTTTCATTGGTTTAAATTTCTGAGTGGAAGAAGTAATTTAAATTTTAAGTCTGTCAATTTTAACATATGCAATATCTCTAAATTTATATTAATTTCTTTTTAACTCTTTATTTCCTTTCATGTGGTTTAATTGCATATTTGTTGCATAATATGTTTTAATGGTTGCTTGTAAGAATAATATAAGCCTTGACTGATCTTTTCTTCCTGTAAGAAGAATTGCTTGTTTTCTTCCCTAAGTTTTCCAATTTTTATTCATTTTCTAAAGGAGGATTAGTCTCTATTACTTAACTGTTCATTATATTACAACCACCCAGTGTCATATTTTTAGATTTTTATATTGATATTTATCTGACTGTATTTTCTATCATTACCCAATCATAATATATTAATTTTAGAAAGTCTCAAAATGACATAATTAAAAGATTCTGAATTTTTGCTGATCTAATATTTAGATATACTAGATTGTAACTTATGTTTCAAGATACTAGTAATTTTTTATTTGTACTAAGATTTATTATTACAATATTTAAATGTATTCAAGAAATATTGTAGTTTATTTTGATTTATTCATGATAGTAAGGAGAATAATTCATTAAATTATATCTAGAAGAAGATTATATTAAGACCATGTCAATAAAGAGTACTTTTATCAGTTGCTGCCCATAAATCATTTAATATTTGGATCAAGGTTTTTAGTCTTATATCCTCCATCACATTGTGGTAGAAATATGGGTGTTGATGTGTTCCTGATGACTTTAAGTTCATCATTTAATTTCTTGTTAGCTGAGTAACACTGAGCTTCCTGAGTAAATTCTGAGTGTCAGTTTTTAAGGTTCTTACATGAGAATGAAGAATGTCTTTCTCATAGGTTTCTTATGAAGTGAAATTATTCATTTAACCAAATATGAAACTTTAATTATTTTATACATCTTAATTCCTAGTTTTATAGTTAAAAGTCACCTTATTTTATCTCATTTAAAAGAGAATTTGACATAGGATTTATTTTTTTCTGGTTGTGAACCATTTAAAAACACATTACTATAGAGCACACCTTTAGCAACCTCCATCTCTGGTACATCTTAGAGATTTCAAAGGCATATGCATGCATTGTCAACTATTCTATAATTACATGAAAACAGACCTTACCATTTGTCATGATCAACTTTATGATTAGATTCTTTTAATACTGTGTCTGTGATTGATAATTTTATATCCTGCCGTAGTTACAATCTACAAATAAATATTGGTCATTGATGAAAATATTAAATTGTGAACCAATGTATTAATGCAATACATTATGTGTAATATAAAAAAAAGAAAGGATTGGCTTTCAAGTCAATAAATACATCCAATTTTGTGAACAGCTGGTAATTTAACATGGGCCTCAGGCTATGCTGGGGAAACCCTTAACTACTAATATGTAACTGAAGTGTTTTGTTTGTTTGTTGTTTTTCAGTTTCTTCACATCTAGCTTCTTGTGTAAGTGCCATTCAACATGAACTCCTTCCTGGACTAAATGGAGGCTCATTAGAAGCCATCTTTGCCCACAATACAGTCATATTGACAATGCCTGTCCTCTTGTGTTTTGGGAGGAAAGAGGTCCATCTGGGAGCCAGTTGAAACCTGCCAAACTGACTTACTCATTTTATTCCCTAAAGTTCTGTTCTTTCTCTAACCAAATCATTTGGCTATCCCATACCCCACGGCAAAACTTCTTACTTTCCTTCTCTCTCTAGCGCGGAGAAATAATCTTAAAATCGTGGTGCTATCCCATTCATCAGAGAAACTTTGTCCTGCATGTAGTAGCATCTCTTGATGATTCTTGATTAACTCTTGCCATCATGATTGTAAAATGAGTTTCTGTCTCCAACACTTCCTCCAATTTACTAGCTTCCCTTTAGCTATCAACTAGAAATGAAAGAATTTCTTCTCCTGTTGTCTTTGATTTATCTACTTGCTCTTGGTGTAGTTTAATGACTACTTTTAAAAATGGTTTGTACAGGGCAGTGGTTGCACATGCTTTTAATCCCAGCATTCAAGAGACAAAAGCAGGTGGATCATAGTGAGTTCGAGGCCAGCCTGGTCTACAGAGTGAATTCTAGAAGTTCTAGGCCTGTCTACACAGAGAAACCTGTCTCGAAAAACCAAAACTAAATAAATAAATTAATTAAAAAGTTTATAATTCCTGACTTCCCTGAGATATTACAGCGTTTCATCATTTTACATTTTGGTCAATGGCAGCCTCTTCTAACTGGCACCTGTGTAACACTTAGATGCTCTCATCATTTTGTGTTTTTTGGTGTTTCCTTATCTTAACAATAAATGCTCCTAACATAATGAAATCTATATTATTCCAGTCCTGGGAACCAAGCAGTATTTAGATGAAACACTCTTTCTTTAAGTAGGAAGTACTAATAGAGATGGAGGTCTGGACATCAGTGTGTTTACTGAGCTAGGGTGCACTTGCTTTGTAGTGAACACACATGCACATAGACACGAAAATACAGACGCAGATCTACAATTTAGAAATCATGTCTTCTTTATAAATACCACCACTTTAAATTTACACTGCGAGCTCCTTTTTATTTATTCCAAGTTTAAACTTCTTTCACAGTGAGGACACAGAATTCAATATCTTAAACAGGTTCATTCATGCATTATATCTAGCATAGTTTCAGAATTTTGTCTATGACTTGAATGCAGAATGTGATTGACTTCTGCAATTTCTACCTATTACCCCACGCATTCTCTAGTTGAATGACTGTAGTGGAATTCTTCGTTCTCTTCCATTCATTCTTCTGTCACCTTTGACCGCATCTTTTACCCTACCACACTCTTTTTTTCCTGTCTCTTCTTTTGTCTGCCTGTCCGACTGCCTGCTCTTTTCTCTCTGTCCCTCTGTCCCTTCATCCCTCCCTTCCTTCCTTCTTTCCTACCTGTCTGTCTCCCTTGGATATCACCTACTCACCAACATAATACAGTGACTTTGATGCCTCCATCTCAATTCCAATGTCCACTGCCCTTTTTCTGTTCCTATGATTAATTCTCCTCTCTGTTTCTCTTTTATTTCTGTGATTTTATATTAATGCTTGTTGTACTTTTGCAACAATTTCCTAAATATCTATTTATTTTCTTCAGTTTTGTTTTTTCCCCTTTGTGCCTTTTACATTGCACATAGATTTCTAAGTCTCCGCATTACTCATCGAGGCTGGTCTCTAGCTTAAGTTTTAAATCAAAGACTCAAAGAGACAGAGGACTTTTTCAACTGATGTCTTCTCACACCACATGAAAGCCTCTTTGATTAGTGTGTGTCTCTTTCCTGCCTAAGCTGTATCTAAGAAGATAGAGACAATTGTTCAAAAATTAGGTAGTCTATAAATAACCAACTCCTGACATTTTCTATAGAAGGAAAGAGGGAAACTATAAAAGCAAACAAGGATGAAGAGCATTGTAAAGTTTTGTGTCTTCCACATTTATTTTTTATCCAAAGTCAGAAACTGATGTAGAAGTGCTTCTTAATTATGTATCAGGTTGCATTATTTACATGTAAAACACAATGCCTGCTTTAGTTAGAGTTTCTCTTGCTGTGATAAAACACCATGACCTTGGGGACGAAAGGTTTTGTTTTGCTTACAGTTCCACAATACTGAGTTCAATAATACAAATGGAAGTCAGGGCAGGATCTCAAAGCCCGAGCGGATGCAGAGACCATGGAGCTAAAAGCTATTTTTGTCAAAGTATTTTATGAAAGCAAATGAAACTAAGATATATGTCAAATTTACACATTAAACTTTTCCATAGGTACATACATGTACCAGAAAACAACATATATGTGTTGGTACTGCCTGTATTTTCAGAATTCCCTGGGATTGAATTAATGCATACATTATAGACGAGAGGGGAATGATTTGAGAGATAGCCAAATTTTTATTCCAGAATGATGAAAGTAAACACTTCTGCAAATAAATGTCTGAACTTTTGACCTTAATTAAGTGGATACAATATTTGTATTGTGTAGACGAGATATCAAGAACCCAAATGGAGCCACTCTACTATGAGGTATAAAGGTCATAGTTCATCAAAATATACCCATTTGTATGAGAATGGCTTTTGTACTTTGTTTTTTCAGTTTGTAATTATAAGATTAGGGAAAACAGGATTTGCTTGAGGAAAACATTTATGCACTTGGAGCAAATTTTTACTGCATTCACTAAAGATGTTTTAAACATGCCAACTAATTACAAAATTATTACACAAATCGGATTAGGTTTAATAACCAGTTCTTTTACATTCCTCTTTGAACAACACTTTAAACTGTATCATTGTCCCTGAATTGTACTCAACCATATTCCTACCACCTTGTACTAAGGGATTTTATAAATGACAGACTTATAAAACTCATTGCTGTATTTATTGTAATTTTTTTCTTTCTAAGGATGTGCTTTAATATATTTTGTGGTGTCGTTTTTATAAAGACCCATAGGAAAAATATCTCTCTGGCTTTCATTGTAAGACAAACGGGCTTTGCCTGAGTGATTTACTTTTGCCTTATGGGTCCTGTGAATAACAAACTCTGCCATGTTTCCCTGTTTAGATGCTTCCTAGAAAGCGTACAGCCAAGCATGTGACCCACCTCCAGTGAGAGATGGATATATTTTGTGTACTTTACTCTTGACTCTAACTTCTTTCTTAATCTGTTTATCTTTGCTTTACTTTTATCATGAATTTTAAATGTGTTTTTATCTTGTTTTATAGTCTTTGTCTTTCTTTTGTGCTTCAGATATTTCCTGGAGCCATATTAGCATGCAAATAAAATAATAAATCACATATTTTCCTCTCATAAAAAATTGTACCAGCCTTATTTATCAAATTTTCTTTTTGCTTTATGGACCTGGGTGAGGCAAGATAATTATAGCTTAGCTGATGGAATAAAGGTTCCCCAAATTTAGTAGCTTAGAACTAAACTCTCAGAGTTTGCATTCATGACGATGTCACAGTCTGAATCATATTCTCAGAAAACACTCTACTTCCTTAGAATTTTCTATTCAGTCCTCTGGACTAAATACCAATGTGCTAGGCATGAGAAAACAGAGGCTAAGAGAAGGGTTCGGGGCAGGTCTACAGGTGGCACGCACTGCTCATGTCCAGATTTCATTAGCCCAAACCTATATAATGCTAGCACTATTAAGCATGAAGTCTCAGGAAAAGGGGATTTCTGTATATCTGAAATCAAATCAGAAAAGTGTTGGCTGAACACAGCATCTCCTGAAACGTTTTCTTTCTAGAGTGACATAATGCAAACTTTGAGGCCTTGATACAAAGGTTGCAAAGCTTCATCATTTTCTGGTTGGTTTTCTAGCTTCTGTACATTTGGCAGAGGTTGCACACTGCAAGCCCCTTGCTATAGCCTCAGATGAGGATGACCAGACATCAAATCCAAATTTACCGTGGTTCCTTTGTTTGCTCGGTATGCTTCCTGAAGTGCTGACGGAAGGGCTTCCTGTGCTGCAATGAGAACAATACTATTTCTTACTTTATTGGTAATATTTGACAGAAGGATTAATGAGAATATTTTCTAATTTAAAATTTTTTACTAGATAGTATTTCCATGACAACCCATTTTTTGTGTTTTTTTTTCACATATGCCACTTTTATTAATGCTTTCTATGTCCAGCAGGGATCCTATTCAAATATGTCCTATGGATCTAAAACAGAAACATAAGGGCTAGAGGTTGTATTTCAGTTGGTAGAGAGTGCTAACTCAAAACACTGATTTCAGCCATCAGCAGTGCAGGTCTTCAGCATGGTGGTTCACTCCAGAGAGCCCAACTCTAGCTGGGTGGATACAGAAGTTCAAGTCACTCTGTGCTACATAGCATGCTCCAGATCAGCATGTGGTACAGAAGAACCAGTCTATTAATTAATACATGCATATACAATTATAAAAGGCTCCTATGTAACTAGAATATGAACTCTTGGAAGGAAGGGAGTTTCTCATTTTTGGTTACTGATATCCTAACTTTCCTGCACAAACACACTCAATGAATATTTACTGGGAATAGTGACTTATTAAGATGTTCATTTAAATTTAATCAAATACCTACCCTGAGTGTGTGAGCTTATGCATTTGTTCATAAAATCAGTTTCAATGAAGTATAATTTACATGGAATAAAAATATGGTGAGTTTTACCATTGTACATACCTATTGTGCAGAGACATAATTAAGACAGACCAGTAAATTACCTATACTTTAGTTATAATTTTAATTGTATGTCTTTATGGATTTTGGTATGAGAATTTGATATGCATATATAATGTGAATTATCCAAGCCATGTTCTATTTTTTACCAGCATAGTTTTGAATTATGTATTAATTGCCTCTGAGTGCCATAGCTCTGGTGTCTGACTTCTCTCAGGGGAGAAGAACCTTACTTACTATCATATAAATGAGGTTATAAAGTCGGGTTTGTTCACACTGAACTATGAATACTATGGGCCTGATTGTTGTCTGCACAGGACAATGTTCTCTATGTTATTGAATATTTAGCTCAATTCCCAGAATCTATTCACTAGATGCCAGTAATATTACTTATGAAACCCTACTTGCCCTCACTAATAGCTCATGGCAACTGAATACACCTTCCAATATTTTCAAATCCCTCATAGAACAATGTTTTGTCTAGAAGTCCATCACTCTATAGTCATTTGTTTGAGGGTCACTCTGTCTCAACAAAGCATGCACTTTTTCTTAATAGTGCTGCTACAACAGCAGGTATTTAATGGTAGGAGTCTTTGCCTTTCTGTTTTAGACACAGTTACTTTGGGATCAGTTATGTAGACCACAGTGCCAACCCTTACTAACAGGTGTAGCACATATCCAAAGAGTCAGTATTGTTCCTTGATCCTCTTTCTTTCTGGTTCTTGTTTGTGCATTATGGCTACTTTATAAATGTGTGTTCTCTAAGACCTGCTCATTTAGAAGATAATGAACAACCAGGTGGAGTGTTTCTAATTTTAGCATTTAAATGTTTCTAATTTTAGCATTTTGAAGACAGATACAAGATTATTGTTTGTGGCCAGCCTGGGCTACATAGTAAGCTCCATGCCATATTGGGCTACACGATAAATGTTTTAAGAAAAAATAAAGCAATAAACATATCCTAATCAGAGACAGACAATTAGCTTTTAACTAAGTGAGCTTTCATGCCTATCATTGTGCCAGGCAAGCAGTGACGGTTATGCTCAGCACTGAACCCCCAAGAATATGTCACTGCACGCCACCGCTTTAGTAAGCTGCTCTTCCACTTTTTTCCTGTCCTGAGATCATGTACTAAGGTAGTCCTGTCTTCTTCATACTATGCTGTCTTTGTTTGTATCATCTGGTTTTGTATTAAGTCCTTGGAAAGAAACTTTTAAAATATATTTATTGTATCAAGACATTCTCAGCTTTGCTTTCCTTGTCTATTGGGTCTCCAATCAAGAATTTCTCAGCTTTTGATTTAAAATTTTCTTTTACTTTGTGTGTGTGTGTGTGTGTTCCTGTCCTGTCCAGGAGGCCCCATCATCACTTAATTGGGAATAAAATGATTCTCTAAATATCATTAAGAAAAAAAATCTACAGAGTAAAAATAATAACAATTTTCTGTCTTTGATAGTTTTCTAGGTTTTTTCACTGACTCTGTCTAGTTAATCCTATGTATCTTGAAAGCATTGAAAGAATCTGTTTCAGTTCATTAAATATAAATCTATACTCTTAAAAATATCAAAATTAAAGATGCGAATAGATGGAGTGATGGCTCAGTAGTTAAAAATGCTTACTGCTTTCAGGATCAGCTCCCAATACCCACATTTTGGACTGCTCACAATTGCCTGAAAATCCAGCTCCAGAGGGTCTAACACCCTCTTCTGGCCTCTTGGGGTATACAGATGTATCTGATACACACTCACGAATGCACACAAATACACATAAATTAAATTAAAATTTTACATTTAGATGTAAAAGAATATCCCTCTCATCAAATGAGGAAATCAGACTAATGAATATTGTGAGAGACTCTCTTCATACAGGGAATTTCATAGAAGAGTATTAAAGATAGAAATCTACCTCATTAAAGTCTATATTATTTGTTATATGTTCTAAATCTTTACAATTCACATTGCATTATTCCATTATACACTAGTTAAGAATGTACAGCTTATGAACATGAAATTGAAGTGTTGTTGAGAAAAGCATAGTCTTTTATTTATATAGCACAAGTATCATTGTAAAGTTGGCTTTTGCTATTCAATCTACTTTCCAATTGCAGCTCCTTCCCCAACCTATTTATCACCAGGTATTTTCCAATTTTTCAGAAATTCAAAGCAAATATTATTTCATCTTCATTCTTTGAGATTTTTCTGTAGAAATAACTGATTAACTTTATACTCACATCTAAGCATCCCTGAGTATATATTTTGGAAAAAGACAGACAGGACATCAGGAGAACAAAAATTTCATTTGTTTTTGCTATAATTCACAAGAGAAAAGTAAAACCTTTTATTTTTAACTTAAAAACAAAAGTTTGGAAACATATTTTAAAACTGAAGAGGGATTTGTCTTTAATTTTTGCTTTAAGAACTTTCTTGGAGGCATAATTACCTGAGGAAAGTGGCCATGGTTGAAGAGTGAGAACCACAGGACTCGGGAGATAGGGGTTGGAGCCAATTCGAGATGGAATGTACAGGTAACAGTTCCTTAGTTGTATTGCTCTGTTTAACTCTTATTCTCCACTCCCTTTCTTTATCCTCCTTCTCCCTTTCCCTTTTTCTCCTCTTCCCCCCTTTACCCTCCCCTTTCCTCTTATTCTGTTCCTTGTTCTTTCTACTTGAACACTGGGGATTTGGTAGAAAACTACAAACATCTAAAGTAAAAACCACTTTAAACAACTTGAAAAGCAAAGGGGAAAATATCAAAAATAAGTGCTAAAGGCTAAGGATTCCAAAACTAGATACATCTGGACAATAATATGGGAAATTTAGATGTCTGAAAGTATAAATATAAAAGAAATATGAAAAGGTGAGTAGATAATTATAATTATGTCGTAGAAAATTTTCACATAAATTAGACATCTTTTTCTTTCTTTCAGAGGCAACCATTCTTTCTGTACTTATCCTAATTTCTCTGCCTTTTAGCAGTAATCTTTCCCCTGCCATCTCAGCCTGGTAAAAGAGAAAGCCCAACTTCTATTAAACCCTATCCTCATCACACACTTATTCATTTTCCAACAACCTCTTCCTGTATGCATTGCTATTTGCTGATCAGTTCAGCCTAGAACATGAATTTCTCTGATACTTTCTGTTCTACCTTTTTAAAGACCCCAGAGTTTTATTCAA
The DNA here is from genome assembly GCA_004026605.1 of Ondatra zibethicus. Lineage (NCBI taxonomy): Eukaryota > Metazoa > Chordata > Mammalia > Rodentia > Cricetidae > Ondatra > Ondatra zibethicus. The sequence continues at coordinate 96,576 of PVIU01002609.1, read as the reverse complement.
AACATTCTATTATTAATTTTTAAAGCCATACCACAGAGCTATATTAATGAAAATTGCATGGTATTGGCATAAAAATCAGACAGGTTGATCAATGGAATTCAATCGAGGACCAGATATAAATCTACACATTTATGGTTTTTGATAAAGAAAATACACAATGTACAAAAGAAAGCATAGTCAACAAATGGTGCTGGTTTAACTGGATGTCAGCATGTAGAAGAATACGAATAGGCCCATATCTACCACCTTTCACAAAACTCAAGTCCAAGTGAACCAAAGACCTCAACATAAAGCCATATACACTGCATCTGATAGAAAATAAATTAGCAGATAGTCTGGAACTCACTGGCGCAGGAGACAACTTCCTGATAGAAAACCAATGGCACAGGTATTAAGAACAGGAACCAATAAATGAGACTTCGTGAAACTGAGAAGTTTCTGAACTGCAAAGGACACTGTCAATAAGACAAATTGGCAGCAGATTGGGAAAAGATCTTTACCAACTCCATATGACACATAGGACTAATATCTAAAATATATAAAAAATTCAAGGCACTAGACCTTGACCTCAACAAACCAAATAATCCATTTAAAAATGGAACTCAGATGCAAACAGAGGAATCTCAAATGGTTAAGAAACAATTAAAGAAATGCTCAACATCCTTAGCCATTAGGGAGCTGCAAATCAAAATGACTTTGAAATTCCATTTCTCACCTGTCAAAATGATTGAGAACAAAAACACAAGTGACAGCTAATGCTGTGAAGATATGGAGCAAGTGTAACCCTACTCCACTGCTGGTCAGAGTGTAAACTTGTACAACCGCTATGGAAATCAATATGGCAGTATTGGGTATCAATCTGCGTCAAGACCCAGCTATACCTCTCTTGGACATTTATCCAAAAGGGATATTCCTTCCTACCACGAGAACATTTTCTCAAGCATGTTCATTGCAGTTTTATTCATAATAGCCAGAAACTAGAAACAACCTAGACATCCTCCAACAGAAGAATGGATAAGGAAAATGTGGTACATTTGCACAATGAAGTACTACTCAGCTGTTAAAAACAATAACATCATGAAATTTGCAGGCAAATAGAGTGAACTAGAAAAGATCGTTGTAAGTGAGAGAACGCAGATCCAAAACGAAAAGCATGGTTTGTACTCATTTATACATGGACATTAAGTAAAGTATCATCATACTAAAATCCACAGACCCAGAGAAGCCAAGTGCAAAGAGGATTTCAGGGGGAGGGCACATGGATTTCCCTAGGAAGGGAAAATAGAATAGATTTTTCCATGTGAACTGTAGGTAGATGGGGATGGGAGCAGGAGGGATGAGGCAGAGAGAAGAATAATAAAAGTTTAAACAATGAAAAAAGTGAAGAATAGGCTTCAAAGAGTTAGCAATCAAACAGGACAAAATAAAATATGGTAAGATAAAACACAGTCCAACAGAAGGAAAGGAACCCTAAGAACATGCACAAGAATCGGTGACCCATAACCTCAGAGTCCCACAGTAATACTGAGCTTATAACAATAATATATACACAGAGGAGGTGGTGCAGACCAGTGTAGATCCTGTGCTTGTTGCTTCAGTCCATGCTAACTCACAGGAACTTTCCTCAGTTAATTCAGAGAACCTCCCTCTTTGCTGTCCTCCATCCTCTCTGGGTCATACACTCTTTCTGCTCTCCAAGGTTTCCTGAGCTCTTAGGGCAGGGATTTGATGGCAACCTCCCATTTGGAACCGTGTGTTTCAAGGACTACCCATCTGTGTAATGTCTGGTTGTGAGTCTCCCCATCTGTTCCCATATAGAATATCATTAGGAATCATTTTATTTATACGGATTTTTTTTTTTGGCCAGTTATGTTTGATTTTACCCTAAGTCTCTGGACTGTCTACTGCATGGATCTTGGTCACCTAAGCAGTGTCCTTGGGTTCAATCTCATGGAGTGGGCCTTAAGTAAAATCAGACATTGGTTGGCTTCCCCCCACATGCTCTGTGCCAGCATTGCTCCAGCATACCTTGAAGGGAGGGCAGATTGCAGGTTAAAGATTTTGCTGCTGGTTTGGTTGGTGTTTACATTTCTCCTTTGGCAGCCTGCAGAGTATCTTCCTAACCAAAGACACTAGAAAGTAGGGGTGAAGTCTCCATATATATACCAACTAGACTTCTCCATGTTCAATGAGTTGTGTGGGTGTTGACCCCTCCAATGGGGCTCCGCTGCGGTAAAACCAGGTACACTGAACCTGATAAAAGATAAAGTTGGAAATAGCCTTGTCTTTTGAATTTTGAGACAAGACTTAAAATAACAATTGGGCCTCAGACTCATTTTATAATGAAGGATGACCTTGGATTTCTGATTTTCTTATCTCTACCTACTGAGTGCTGGGATTATGAGTGTTTGCTATAAGCATAGTTTATTCAGTGCTATGGGTCAAGATTCCTCAATGCTAGGTAGCCACTCTTATCAACTGAACTACATCCCAAGCTTCATCCAATGGTGGTGACAGTTTTACATGTTAATCTGAGGGCATACATATTTGCTGACTAAATTTTCCTCCCCTAGTGGAAGGATGAAAATAAAATCCACTTCCTGAATTGCTGTAAGAAACTCAGGAATTTTAGAGGCTTGATTTTTCTATAGTTTATGATCAGGATCATACCTTGTGGTATATGAATGCAATATCTATATAAACAAAACTGTAAGAAAATAATGCATTGATTTTTTTCAGCTTTGAGCTCTATACTGGTACATATTAACCTGACCATTCTCTGTACATCATACACCAGGGTTTCAATACACACACTTTGCTGCTTGGGGAGAAGTAGGGAGTACACTTGCATGAGATCAAAAATGAATGCATAAATGTATAAATAATTGCCATTTTATTGGAGTGCTAATGTTTTCTGAAAAATTTCCAGGTTAGTAGTAATTAAATGCCTAAGCAAAAGAGCTGAAGTATTTACAGATAATTTCAGAAAATATGAAGAGGTCAAAGTTTCTTTCTATGCCATTTTACTGAACCAGGAGACAATCATTGTTTAGAATAAAGTTTAGAAGTTATTCTATACTTTGCAGGTGTTAGAAAGTTCTGGAGAATTTTATGCACTAGGTTTCTTTCCTTGGCATTAGTACAACTATATAATTTTCACTCCGTGTTTTAGATTTACACGTGTCTTAAACATTTAAATTGCATCTTCTGTAGTAATTCTGAAATACTTTTCAGGTTTTTTTGTAGTGAATAAAATAATATACTGAACTTGAAAATAAAAGCAAACATGTCATTTAAAACTTTAATACACTTACATTTTCTGGCTATATTGAACTATTCCCATTCCTTTCAAACAAACTACTGTAAAAATGTAATTCAAAGAGAAATTTAAAGTATCTATGGAGAGGACTAAGTATTAGTTTTTTTTTTTAATGCACGAAGACTAAGCAACTAGTAAAATGATGTGCTAAGATAAAAACATGACAAAAGTGAAATGTAAGGCTTAGGTAAAATATTTTCCTTGTATAATATACAGATAACTGAAACAACAATATAGATTTTGACACCAATCTTAAGGATCCATTTTACTTTCTTTTGGCCATCAATATATTCACATAGTACATTTCAAGAACTCACCACTTAAAATAGTCAACAAAACTAAATATGAATATCTTCCAGCCTAATCAGTCAAAAACTTATTTTTTCTTGAATGAGATGCATTTTAAGTATTGATTAGTAACCAGTAATTTTCAAATGAGAGAATGTTGCCCACCACATATTTAAAAACTTTCAGCAGTGCATACTCTGTGAATAACAAATTGCTTAAATATTAAAGTAACATAGTCTAACTTGATTGATTTTCAGTTAACAATACAGAAAGATGATATTTACACCATTTACATATTATTAGTAATATTTGCAGTATCTTTTGTGTACTCAAAAATTAGGTACATTTCACTACAGAAACAGAAATAATGAATTATGGCTTTTTATTATATACTGTTTTCTTTTAAATATATGCTTATCTTTTTAAATTAAAAACAAATGGACTATATAATTAAATTATGAAGTGACTCAAGGAATTTCCTCCTGAATTGTACATTTTAAGAGGACACTTTCTTTTGCTGACTAAAGGTGTGTATATGGCAGTACAGTGTGATTTGAGTGCTAATTGCAATGCTTTTGAGTCTGTTTTATTGCAGCCAGAGGATAAAAGAGAATGCTTTGGAAGATGTTCAACACTCAATTACCTTAATTCTGAAGTTTTTCAAATGAATGCCAATAATTTTTAATCATTTGAATAAAAACTTTTGCTTTATACACAGTACACATAACATATCAGAACTAATAAAAATGTAAATGGGAGAAAGAAAATGTTCAATAATTTTAAGTATTGCATCTCTCTTTACTACCAAATTAAAAATGCCTCATCAGTATGTTAGTAAATATTCTTGCATACTTATACATAAATGGTACCAGAAATCATAAAGAATTATGGGTGTTTTTTATTGGATTTTAATTACTACTCTATATAGCTTCGAACTATAAAGTCATTGGGAAACATAAAGCAGAAAGTGAAGCAGAGTAAGGCGATAGAACTTTGTAAGAGGACCATGTTCTCCTGTTAGCAACTCATGTTTCAATATCTTTTCTGATTCTTAAGTTCTGTCTTTAAGGATAATAACATAGGAGCAAAAATTCAAACTACACCAAGGGGAGTGTCAAACCTGTGAAATCACTGATCCAGCCACTAGGTAGTCTCTTTCTGATAATGATAACCCAGTCATATTGTGCAAACACATGAATAAAATCTGGAAGATCAGAGTTTTCATCGATGTCCTAATTGAATTTATTCTAGACAAATTCCCATGTATATAATAAAAGAGTTGCTAAAACCATTAAATTTGTAGTAGCCTTTGTACATCAATAACTAAGAGGAACAAAATGTATTAACAGAAAGGGAGATGGTACTCACAGCTAGAGATCAAACAGTGGACCAGCACAGTGACCTTGCCAAGCAGGAGGTAGTGAATGCAGGTGGGTTTTCCTGTCCTGATTGACTGCTCCAAAATAACCATGCTGAGGCTTAATATTAATTACAAATTCTCAGTTGATAGCTCAGGATTATTCCTAACTAGCTCTTACAACTTAACCCATATCTATTAATCTATGTACTTCCCTGAGGCTCATGGCTTTTACCTCTGTTGCATGTTGTGTGTCTGACTCGTTCCATGTTTGTCTGGCAACTCCTCTGACTCTGCGCTTACTCTGCTCGGCATTCTTCCTGTGTCAGGCTGTCTCACCCAATCTCTTCCTGCCCAATATCATGCAATCAGCTTTTTATTAACAAGGAGAGCAATGCATGTTTACAGTGTACAAGGATTGTTCCACAGCAGGAGAATCAGAGGTATGTATTAGTTACATTAATTTTGGCATGTAGTAACTTAGGAAAATGTGGAAGCATAAAGTATACAATGAATTGGCTCATTAAGAACATTGCAGGGAAAATAATTTAAACTACTCTTTTCTGGCTTCCAAAAAAAAAAAAAAGAAGAAAAAGGGAAAGTTTATCTACTCCTCAGATTTCAAGAAAAATTTAGAAGAATAACAACTCTTTTTTCTTTAGTTAGAAATAATTTCCAAAATAAGATATGGCATTAAAATATATATCAAATCCAAGAAGTTTCTAAGAATATAAAGTTTATGGAAAAGGTGACAAACGTCTTATTTAAATCCCAAGAAGATTTAAGAAAACTTCCCATGAATTCTTTCGATTATACAAAAGAACTAAAAAAAAAAAAGAATATTTACCTTATAATCTTGCTAAACACTGAGTCTTCTGAAAAAGTAAAAAAAAAAAAAAAAAAGACTTTCCAAGTTGTATGAGAAGATCTAAGTTGGAAAACACCTTCACTAAAAGAGTTGTGTACATGGCCCTGATACAGGTCAGTCTATATACTGGTTTTGAAGGTATTGCACTACCTGGGATGAGTGTAGACTGAGTACACAATGAAAATAGGTCATTGACTCACCAATTTTCTATGGATAAAATGCTGAATAAGAAAATGAGTTGCAGATGTAGGGCATTTCCTATTAAAATATAAAAAGTGCCTCAAAAGTCCAAATCAAGAGCAGTGAATATGCTATTCACAAAGGGTAGAACTGGACCTTAATCCAGAAACTGGCCAGGAATATGTACAACAATTTCAAAATTATTGTGGAGGTGTTGGGGTCCGGTGCTAGCCCGAACCATAAATTATCTTTTGGACCAGCAGAGAGGCATGGGAATGAAGACACAACTTAGATGGCTTTACTGGGAGGGAGACTTTTAGTGATCCCTCATGAAATTTTGAGTTCATATCCTGAAAAATTTCCCCGCGTTTATTCTCCAAACAGCTTTTATACTAAAACATAAACTGAGGGGGAAATTCATTAGCATTCTGTTTCCTAGGTAGCCAGGTGAATGACTGAGGTCACGTCCACACCTATCTATGCCTGCTCTGTCATGTCTTCCTATCTTCCTGTTCTGTATGACAGCTCTGTCATGCCAACTCTGTCACGTAGGCTGAATTAACATATCTTTTCCAGGCATCCTCCAAATTCCAAAGAAGGAGCAGAACAACATTAGCATATTCTGACCCTCTGTTTAGGATGACGTCAGTGTGGAAGGCTAAGTGAACACTTCTTGTGTGGTAGGTGCATACTGATCTGAAATTCTGACCACCAAATGAAGTATAAATATGGGCCTTATAATATGGCCCTACATAGAGGAATGATTTCTTTGTTATTTTCCTCCTTTCAATGGGCACATATATAAGAGTGTATATAGTAGATAATTAATTCAGTTAGTGGGTTTTCAGTGAAGTTATCCTGATCCCAAGGAGATTCATCTACACCGTAAAAAGAATATTCTCTTACCTGAGCCTATTGTTGTAATATTCAGATTTTGAAGTCTTGTATCCATAGCTTGTGAGTCCAGCTCATTAAACTATCTCCTATGGTTTAGGTCAAATGCTATAGCTTAGGAAGGAAACTTAGAAACTTTCTTATCTAAAGGGCTATGGAATAAACTCACACATGTGCTGTATGAGTCATGTTTTTTATTCTTCTGCCAGCTCTTATTCTACCTCTGTAACTCTTGTTCTCCTTTGTTTAAATTCTCTGTTCCAATTCTCCCTCTTCTCTGTTCTTATAGTCTAAATATACATTTTACAGGAGGCTTGAAGCAATAATAAAAAAATACAAGAATTACATCTCATTTGTCAAAAGCACATTCCCTTGGGTAAACAATAAGTGCAGAACCCTTTACCATAGCAATGTAAAATTTCAAGACTTCTATAGTAAGACTGTGACCGGATGGCAGTGGCACAGTGAGATAAGCCATGAGACATAGTATAGTTTTATCAGTTACACTTGGTAAACAAAGAATTGACATGATATTTTCAGGCTTCTTTATGTTAGTAACCTTGGCTAGATACCTAGATTCTATTTACAAAAACCTTTAGTCTAGTTTGAACTTGCTCTGAGATAAAAATGAGCTAATTGTGTACAGTTTGTCTTAGACTGAGTAGAAATTTGTTCTTTTCTTGTGTTAGTCTGAGTAAAAGGAACAGAGAAGGCTTTTAAGTGCTTTGCAATCCTCATGGGACAATAAATCTACTTATGAAGCATATCCTAATATGTTTACTATATACCAAAATGATACAGATAATGAGAAGTCATCTTCCTGACTATCCACAGATATATGTGTGCCCAGTAGATGGATATTTTCACTAGATAAACACACAAGCAGTGTGAAAACATCCAAAGCTATTTTTAGGGTAGAAATGAAGTGACTCATGAGAGAAAGTACAGACAGAGACAGTTATCTACTGCCAGTGATCCCACGGTCATGCCCACGGGGGCTCTGCATCAGAGAATCGCTGGTATGTTGGCCTATTGAATACTTGTTGTCACCTGCTGTAATCTCCCATGGCCTTTGACAGCCTTGGGAGAAGATGAGAATATTTTCATAAGAGCTAGCAAATACATTTGAGATGACTTTATATAGCATCACGTGGCAGAGTGTTACCGTACAAGTTTTATGTTGACTGGAAAATGGTGTCATCATTTAATTTCTGGATTTCTTTGAGGATCAATTCAGAAAATGCTGACAATGAAAATTAAATATTTGACCTATGTTCACCTTTCTGCCACTGGACAACATACATACTTACTTAATATTCTATCATTTCCCATTTTAAACATCTTTGTTGAATTATTATGGCTTTACACAGGATGGTTATCACAAACCTAATAAATTTTGCTTTTTGTAATTGAAAGGAAGACTTATGACAATAAATAATAATTTGGCGACACCACATCTATACAGTGACTATCCCAGGCAAATGGATCTCAGACATATCCTTTCTATAGGCATTATATATGCCTGCTTTTTAATTGCAACTTCAGTGTTGAATAGATGGAAAGAAGTATTCATGTCATTTCTTTTAGAACAGTTTCTCAGTTTCTTAAATATATAGAAACTCAGTATCATAGGAACTGTGCTAGTTAGTATAGATTCTATGTGAGAAGATCTAAGATGGGAATTCATGTCTATTTTACTTATGGAAGTTAAGAGTAAAGAAAAGAAAGAAACAATCTGAGAAAGTGAGTAGAAGTCGTATTGATATAATAGAGGGCCACCCAACTATCATGAATTCATACAGAATAAATGATCTCTTATGAAGATGGTAGTGCTGTGGCTGTTCACAGATAATATGAGGCTGTTCATTATCTAATATGATAACAGGTATATTAGAGTTTATGGTTCCCATATCAAAGTATCATGAGCATGGCTACTAAAATATCAGAAATTGATTCCTTTGATGCTCTGGAGGCTAAAGGACACAGTCAAAATATGAGCAGGGTCATGGACCATTCTAACCCACAGCATCCCTTTTTTGACATATTTTGATTTTGTTACTTGCTGGTGATTCAAGATTTTCCTTGACTTCCAAAAGTAACATTTAAATATATGCCCTTGCTGACTTATTGCTATCTCCTTATGTGCCTTTCCTTTGTCACATGGCACTCTTCTTATATATCTTGTGTGACAATTTCTTTCTTTTGAAGAGGACATAGGTCAAAGTGGATTAGAGTCTACCCTTACATCCACATTCACTTTGATTGTATGTACTAATAATTCATTCCAGACTAGCAACATTAATTGAAAGCATCTGCCCATTCTCCATTTCTTCAATACTTCAGTACTTTAGATAGGCTAAAGATATGCAGTGAATAATTTTTATGGTCCTATTTTTGTGTCTATACACCTTTTTTTTTGTAAAATATGTGTCCTTGTCTTGTACTTAGGGAAAGTCTCATCCTTACTAAGACACAGCATGGAGGTAACCTTCTCTGACCATGTCACCCTCTCTATACCAAGGCACTTCATCCCAGATTAGATTCTTTAATTTATTAAAAATTAATGGCTATTACGTGATACAAAGTTAGATGTTAGATATTGTGGTAGGCTGTTAATAATACAGACCTAATCTTAAGATAAATATTGTTGTAAATCATTTCCTCCACTCAAAACTTCCCTCCTGGAGAATGGAGGGAGGCTGGTAAAACAAGATTTAAATGAAACATACAAGGTATAGAGAACTTCTGAAACTCAGGCGCTTCATGTAGCAACTCCCCAAAGTCATACAGACTGCAACTGCTAAGGAAATGAAATGCTCTAACTGGTCAATCTGTACATAGCCTGCAGGCATACAGTTTTTGTGTCATTGCCCATTGCAAAGTGGGCTTTTCAGTACTGATACTGCCTTTTGGTTATCCAGTTTCTTGGGAGTAATCCCAGTTAATTCAATGGTTTATCAGATTAAACTTCATTGACATTTTCTTTAGTCAATAGTTGACATCCTATCTGGGGAAGAGAGACATTTGTTTTTGGTTTTTCGAAAGGAAAGTTACCAATTAATTACAGACTAATGGGAAAGACTAAATATATTTTAAATAATGTGTAGTAAAAGATAGTCACTACATGCTGTATCACCGAGGACAGAGTGTTATATAGGTCATGGCATGACAGGTATGCCACTACTCATGAATATGTTCATGTGCTAAAGGCTAAAATTTAAAATACAAAAGTGTTTTAAACCAGTTATTTTTATAAAACACCCAATTTTGATTTTATATATTTTATTCCTAGTTACTTATGTATTTCTTAATTCACTAATGAAATCATTTATTCATAAAAGTCAGCAAGTACTTCTACGGTTGCATGCTGAGAGAAGTTCTGCCAGACATATGTCTGAACTGTTATGAAACAAACATTTAGAATGATTCGTGCTTGTCTTTAAAGATAATGTAGCAGACTCTTATTTTGAATTGTTGACCAAGATGTATTTATCTACAATTGATTAGTTCCCTAGGAAAGAAAAAGCTATCTGTCTGTAATTTGTGTGTCTGAAAGCAGGCTATAAATATCCTAAAGGTAATTTTTGTAAACAGATAATTCAGGATGTCTGCAATTAGACTTGCAAGCAATGGTTGTCTGCAACAGTAATTTCCTTGTCTTAATGTCAATAAGAATATCATTATATTTTAAAAAGTATGTCACCCATTAATCCTGTTTATAACACCACCTTTACTTCAGAACCTGATAAGATATTTGCTACTAAGAGTGTAGAAAACTATGAAGAGAAATATCAACTTATAAAACTGACACAGAAGCTTCCAAATTTAAAAGTCCACAAGAAAGTTTGAGTTTTATTTTAATATCAACCTTAAAGTAATGATTTTGAGGTGGCAACATGTTTGCTACTTGTTAGTTTGAGGTCTGTATTCATGATATTAATGGGTATTATTGTACCAGATCATCCTGTTTCTTATGGCTAAAATAGCGAGATGATAAGATAATCACTTTAGTTGACTTCTTTTATTACAGCCAAACTTTGTAGAATGCAGTAATGATCAAACAGGAATATCTGATTACAAGGAGGAATATTCACTTTTTTCTTTCCAAATTAATCTAGAACAGGGTTTTCCCAGTGTTCTAGAGAAGTCAGATATAATGAATATTTTAGTTTTATGGATCACTTGTCTTTTCACTTATTCAACTCTACTACTATAGTGGGAAAGCAGCCATAGGTAATTCCTACAGGATGATCCAAATAAATTATTATTAATAACAATAATTGAGAAGTCATACTCTGTTTATGGGATGTTATAATTTGTCTAAAGAAAGTATATTCTTTATAGAAAAATTCTGAAACCTAAAATGTATAGTGTCATATTATGATCTTTTAAATCCAGTAATTATATAATGAGATCAAAATACCAGTATTATATATAAGGAAAGTATGCAAGAGAAAATAGATAAATTATATGCATTATGTGGACAGGATCCAAGGCTCTCTTATTTCTAAGAAAATGTCTAGTACTGTGCATAGAAAAAGTAGAACCTCAGTGAATAACTTCAAACAGTAAACTACAGCATATACTATTTGTACATAACATATACTGTAACTATTGTTGCATTGTTTTATATATATGCACATATATGTAAAACTTTTTTTATACACATTCATATATACATTTATGAGTGATTCAGTGAGAAGGCTAATTCCTGTGAAAGGCATTGTTAGATGATTTCAAATAGTGTGTCCATTGTATGGTGTAATTATACAAACCTAGAAGGCATAGTCTATTACATACAAACATACCTGGTATATCATGTATACTATGTCATTGATTCAAATGTTAGCACACAACCCTTGATTTTATTTATAGTAACAATAAATATTTGAAAAATAATGAATGTATCAATAAATATCTGTGTATTAATGACTTTAAGTAAACATTGACATAAATATAGAAGTGAATGATACAAATACTTATATTTTATAAATGCATTGTTTTCATATGTTTATGAAGATTTTCTTCCATTGTGTGGGATGTATTTAAAATTTTTGTTTTATGCATATTTCATTTATTTTTGCCTGTTATCTTGACAAGGCCTTACTCTGGATGTCTTATTGTCTTGAAGTTCACTCCATGGCCTAGATTGTCCCCAAATTTGTAGCAATTCTACCTCCTCATCTAAGACTGTAGGTGTACACCACCATTGCAAGCAGATTAAAAATTATTATTTTTTTGTGTGTCTTTATGCACAAACATGCAATGGAAGGCATTTGCAAGTAAGAGAGTTCTTCAGATTTAATTCTTTCTTTTCACTATGGATTCTGGGGATGGCATACTATGCAACAGGCTTGAGTGATAAGTGCTTTTTACCCACTAGTCCATGTCACCAGATCTCCAGAAAAATTTTAATTGTATCTTTGAAAGCAAAAGTAATTATTTATTTTTTCATTTATATCTATCATCTGTGTTTCTATGTATCTCTCATCTACATATCTGTCTATCACTTATATATTTATTTTAATCTATTTTTCTCTGGGGTGAGCTCACTATTATTGACACAGCTCCTGTCCTAGTTTCATTTCTGATGCCAGGATAAAAGACCCTGGCAAAAAAGAGACTTTGAAAAGAAGGAGTTACTCAGGCTTTTAATTACAGTAATTGAATAGTTATATAAATAATTGAATAATTACAACCCATTATAATGGTAAAATCAAGGCACAAACTTCAGTACAGTAACATTACACAAACATTAATGGTAAAAAGCAAAGAGAATACACAGCCACACTTGCTTGTTCAGGCCTAAGTCTAGAGCCATAGTTCATTTAATACAGTTCCTTATGTTGTAGTGATCCTAAATAGAAAATTAGTTTCATTGTTGCTTCATAACTGTAATTTAGCTACTATTATGAATCATCATTTAAATATCTGTGTTTTCTGATGGTCTTAGGCAGCCCCTGTGAAAGGGTTATTTAGTCCTCAAGGGGGTCACAACACATAGATTTGAGAACTGTTAGCCTGGAGTGTGAGTCCACCCACTCTCAGCTAAGGTGTCCTACATTAATTAACAATCAAGAGAATCCCAAGCAAATATGTCCACAATCCAAACTGAGCTAGATGATTCGTTTTTTTTTTTAATTCCTTTACAAGTCTTTGCTCATATACTATGGTTTCTGGGTTTGTATATTCATGGAATTTCCATGTGTTTCTCTTTTTCTGGTGATTTTTCAAGACAGCATTTCTCTGTGTAACAGCCCTAGCTGTCCTGGAACTAGTTCTTGTAGATCAGGCTGACCTCGAACTCACAGAGGTCTGCCTGCCTCTGCTTCTGAAGTGCTAGGGTGAAAGGTGTGAGCTACCACCATCTGGCCCATATGTGTCTCTTAATCTATATGTTTTTGTTTTTCTATTTTTTTATATGTTGGTTTGTTAGCTTTTGTTTTAGATTATTTTATTTTTAACATTTTTTATATTACTATTTGTATTCTAAGAAGAGAGAGAAATGGTGAGAATTCAGATAAGAGGGGAGCTGGGGAGGATCTGGGAGGATTTGGAGGAGGGGAAACTATAATCTGAATATGTTAGGCTAAAAACTCTATTTTCAATAAAATAAAATTACAAAAAAATATAAAGCCTTGCTTAGCCATGTGTTTTTGACTGAGTTTACTCTGCTAGGTGTGAATTTCCCTGTGGGCTTGAAATCAGAAGAGAGAGTAGCTGTTTGTATTCATAATGGTTTTGCCATTATTTCACAATCTTGCTTGATGGGTGGGTCTTATAAGACCTTGATGCCCTTTTTCTCCCAGCACTAGGTATAGCACCCTGTACCATTCAAACTACCTATCAGGGTTGAAAAGTCCTGGTAACTTTTAGCTTGATTTCATTTTATCTTTAAACAAAGATGTCCAATGTCTTCAGCAATAAGGTATAATTTACTAATCCTGGCAGGAAACTAAGTGGGATGGCAAATATCTATATTTTGTGAGACTCTGGAGCATAAGGAGTGATCTCACACAAACCACTGAAATTTTTGTTCAGCAACCTAGACTGTATGTCTTAAAAAGTATTCTTGTGTCATAATTCATTCAAGTCTTAAGAAAGTTTATAGCACTGATTTAATTTTTTAGCTAAAGAAAGCAACTTTCCAAGATATTAGCTGATCAAATTTATTGTGCTGAAGATGACGATATGGTATAAACATGTGTTTTGAACAGATTTAACCTTAAAGATTGGACTTTTAAGTACAAATCCAGAGAAGTTGAAATCTTCAAGTGTAGAAGTTATAGCTTTAATTTCCTTATCTTAGCTCAACATATTTTGATGCTGTGTCTAGGTTTCTTTTCTTTTCTTTAAAGAGTTGAAAATGGATTTTTAATGCAAAAATCTGAAAAATAAGCCTGATTATTAAATACTTCATTAGACTGACAATAGTTATATTACTTCAAATTTCTAAATTTGTTAAAAGGACAAGTGGCTGAGTTCTCCAGCAGACACTCGCTAACAATACTTAGTTACTTAGTGAATCCTCATTTGCTACCTTACATTTATCAGTCCTGAGTAAAAGGCAAAGGGCAATAGATACCCATAAATGAAATTAATGCTTTCTTTCCTGTCCATAGGTGAACATTTTAGGTGAAGAATGGTCCATCTAATATAAAATTTTTTGACTACCAAGAAAAGTGACATTTCCCCTATTACTGGTTTTATCTAACTGGGGTATGATAAAGTCAGCATAAAATATTTTCTTTTACCTTGCATCCTAAGAAATTCATCATTGAGTGACTTTATCATTTCTCTTTCATATTCTTAAAATGATTGTCTTTATCTTGTGCTTCCACTTCTTTAGTTCTTATTTCTTTCATTTCATAATTATATTCATAATACTATACTGAGCGTAGTGGTGTAGGAGGTCCTTCTGTCTATGTGTTGTTTCTATTGGTTATTAAATAAAGAAACTGCTTTGGCCTATAGCAAGGCAGAACTTAGCTAGGCAGGGAAAACTAAACGGAATGCTAGGAAAAAGAAGGCAGAATCAGTTAGATTCCATGTAGTTGCTGGGAACAGACATGCCGGAACCTTGCTGGTAAGCCACACAGATTAGTAGAAATGTGTTAAATTGAGATGTAAGAATTAGCTAATAAGAAGCTAGAGCTAATAGCACAAGCAGTGATTTAATTAATACAGTGTGGTTGTTTCAAGTCTGGGTAACCAGGAACAAACAAGTAGGCTCCTACAACAATGTAGGCCAACCACTGACAGAATCAATGTTAAATATTCTACCAATACCACACATGGAGTTTTTTCTGGTCATTTATCTTTGCATTTGAAAGTAGTACAAATTTATAGTTGACAAGTACCTGTATGCAGAAATGCTTTTTAGTCACAGAAGTTATGTTTCTAAGAGTTGAATAAAGAATGGATAAGTCAGTAGCAAGAATGAATTCTGAGAGATTATTTGGAAGGTAGTTGAGGAGAGTGAAGTTGACAGCAGCCATTAGATTGAACTACTCACAATGGAAGTAGAGAAAAATGAACAGAGAAAATGTCTGTATATAGGGCATTGAAGTAGAATTTTGGAGAAAGAAACTATGTTTAATTTTGGATACGTTGAAACTGATAAACTCAGATTTCAAAATGCGATAGTGAATAGATTTTGATCACAGTCAGTACAAATCATGAAGAGAACTTTGACATAGAACTAACTTACAGCATCATCAATGAGAGTTGACATGAGACTACAGGCTGGCATGCAATCATTTAAGGGCAGAAAAGTAAATCAGAAACAAGGTCTTACCAAGGTGCCAATGATGTTGTCTAGTTCTCCATTCACTTAAAACAATGGCTATAGGGTAAATCTGAATAGATAGGTAGTGACATGATAACAACCTCAGGATTCTCTTTTTTTCTTAATCTCATTTGATACATTTCACTTTCAGTTTGCATGAGACAATGGAGTAGAAGACATGTGTCTGAATTCTATTACACTTGTCCTTCTGCTTTTGACAATGTGTTTAGCTGGTTACAAAGTTCTGTTTTCTGCATAAAGTCAATATTTGGTAATTGGAACTAGTTTGATATAAATTTCTTTTGGTTTGCCTTTTATTAAAAAAACAGGGTGTCACTCTATATCACAGGCTATTCGAGAACGCCTGAAACTTTTCTGCCTCAGCAACCTAAGTGCTGGGTAACAGGTGTGAGTCATCATGCCTCACCTCTTTTTCTTCTATTTTAAATGCGACGATTTCTTTCTTTCTTTTTCTTTTTCTTTTTACAACTATAGAGTTAATGCTATAGTTGATGCTAACAGATTTTTGGAAATATTACTGCCACTTTTTTCTTTGCTGATTTTGAAATAGTTCAGCATTCATAGTTAGATGGCAGTCACCAGAATGAATTTTGTACTTTAAAATGATTTTTCTTAACTAAATAAACATAAATTCAAGATAGACAAATGAATGAAAATGATGAAATCACTATAATTATGAGAAAAAGGATTATGTATATATATATGTATGTATATATAGGAATATACTTGTTACCATGTATTCATAAGAAAATTTGAAAATGAAAATCATCACTTTAACATAAAAGGTATGTTCACTGATTTCCTCTCCAAATCCTAATTCTAATAATCATGTGGATTTTTAAGCACCAAAACCTTCTCAGACATAATTTTTTAAAAAAGTATTTCAACTTAGTATACAAAGTAATAAACTTCATTATGACATGTGATATGTACTTTGCTGTCATTCTGCCCCACCCAACATGCCTGACTCCATCCTCCTACGCTGTTTCTCTTATTCCTCCAATTCCTTAGTTTTCCTAATTTTATGGAATATATATGGTATGAAATATATTTCTCTTGGGTACAGAAAAGAAGTGTGTAAAAAAACAAGTAAATAAGAAGCATTTTAGTGAATTTAAGAGCAAGAGATGATGAACTACATCAAAATTACTATTTTACTTGAGTACCATTTAAGTTGTCATCTCACTTTTGAGTCAGAGTCTCACTCTGTAGAAGAGTCTGGTCTTGTACCAGCTACCTTCTGAACCCAAGTTTCTATGTGCTAAAAAACCAACACACCCTCCTAATACCATCTTTTAATAGGAAATATCAATCAAATTTGTGAACAAGAATGATAGTACTAATTGGATCCCTTGTTATTTAAATAAAGGGAATCATGTTTGTGGTGAAGTTTTGTTTGTGATCTAACAAATAAAGCTTGCCTGAAGATCAGAGTGTAGAGCTAAGCCACTAGTTATCCATAGAACCCAGGCAGTGGTGGCACATACTTTTAGTCCCAGAACTCAGATGCCAGAGGCAAATGGATCTCTGTGAGATCATGGCCACCCTGGGTTATAAGAGATTCATCCAGCCTAAAAGAGAAACAGAGTCAGGCAGTGATGGCTCACACATTTAATCCCAGTACTTGGAAGTCACAGGCCTTTATTTACAGCACTAGGAAGGTATATATGGAAGAGATATGGGTGGGCAGAGAGAGGAATTTAAGGCGGAAGAAGATAGGAGCTTGATTCATTCAGTCTGAGGATTCAGTAGAGGTAAGAACTTCTGGCTGGCTGCCCTGCTTCTCTGACCCATTCAACCCTAGCCTCTATATCTGACTCTGGGTTTTTATTATGAAGACCAATTTGAATTTACACAATACATATGTTGGCGTTAGAATTCATTTTGAATTTAAAATATATTTCTCGGGTACAGTAATCTGATTTTCAATCTAATTGAGGAATGATAATTTATAAAGTAGTTGATGATAGGGAACATTTTTCTTTGGGATTCAATATACTTAAATCATGTGTGTACTTGTGCACATACACACATATTTTATCTGTGGTATGAAGTGTGGTATGGTATATGTTATGGAATGAAGATTGTCCTTATAAATAGAAAAAAATATGGGGCATGTACTTATGTAATTTTCCAACATCTAGGCAAATATATCTTTTTCTGAATGCTATAAATTAAAATACACATTAAATTAAAATACATTTATTCAACATGCGAGAAATCATATCTCAAACATGCTAGATTTCCTATTGTCATCAACACAATTAATGTACAACTAAGACAATTGTACAACTTCAAATTTTAAGAAAGTATGAAAAATAAATACTACTGGATTACTCTAATGATGCCAGATTTTGTTATGTTTTTCTTAGATTTTCATCTATTGACTTTATTGTCTAAGACCATTTCTTTGATGTATAGTATTCAAACATAGAAAATGCCTTGCCATTGTTAGAAAAGTACATCAACACTGATCCTACTGTCATTCTTGAACACCATCCAGAAACTGCTCAAGCCTCAGAGAGCTCACAGATAATTCTGACAATATTTGTTCTTGAGAACAATTTTCCCACTGACTGTCCCATATTCTTATTTTCTGTGATAATTGCATTCTGTGATGAATACTGTCACAGAAAACATGCAGACTAAAAACCTAATTAATTACATTTACTTATGTACAATTAGTTGCATTTAACAATGTACAATTTCCAGCAGGTGTACAGGTATCCTTTCCAAAATTAATGTTCTCCTCCACCCTGTCTTCTGAGTGGGTTGAGCTTTGTTAGATGTGACTATCTTCCTTTTTAAATATGATTTTGTGGGTTTTCTTCTTCAGACTATATGTAATAATATGACTCATTTCTATGTTCAGAAATTGTACTGATCTTGTTTCCCTGTAGCAGACTCCACATTAATGATCCATAATTATTTTTGATATATTATAAATTGTATTAATATCTTGATAGAGGCCTTTTTTATCTGTGTTTATGAGGAATAATGAACCACAGTTATTTGCTTTTGGTATTTTGTTTGATTGAGATTCGTAACTTTGTAAAAGATAAAATAAAATTGTACATTATTTATTTGGAAAATTTTACCTTTTCTTTTGTGCACCACCAATCTTGGAATATACTTAAATAAACGAAGTTTAAAGTCATTTCAAATACATTTCCAATGTAATACTCAGAAAAGTATTGTTCATTTTAGGCAAGATATAGGAATGGCCTGGATGTTCTATTAAGGATGACTAGTTGAAGAAAAGATGATGTATGTATATGCACAGCATATACAAATACATACATACATATATGCATAAATACATACATACACATATATTACATAATATAATCAGTTATTTTTCAGCCATAGGACAAGAAGGAAATCATGAAGGTATTATTGAAAAGTGTCCCCATAGGCTCATGTATTTGAGTACTTTATTTGCAGTTTGGTACTGTTTGGGGAGTTGGTGCAGTCCTTCTGGGGGTGGGCTTTGAGAGTTCAGAGCCTAGTTTACTTTCAGTTTTCTCTTTATTCTTTGTTTTTGCAGTTGAAGACGTGGTCTCTCATTTTCCTGTTCCCACCAGCATGCCTGACTTACTGTCATACTCCACTACCATGATGAACTTCTATTTCTCTGAAAACGTTAGCACAAATAAGCTTCCTTCCATTAAAAATATAAAAAAATTATCTCAGCATTATTTGACTGTGAATTAGAAAACACTGTCCTGAGTGAGGTAATCCAGACCCCTAAAATGAATACGATATGTACTCACTCATAAATGGATACAATCCATAAACAAAGGAAATTGAGCCTATAGTTCATGATCCTAGAAAAACTAAGTAATAAGGGGAACCCAAAGAAAAACATATATAGACCCAACTTGAAATTTGAAATAGACAAGATCACCTGACAAAATTGGGAGCATGGGGCAGGGGTTGAAGGAAAGGGAGAAAGGGAAAAGGAGGGGAGAAGGGCAGGGTTGAGGAGAACTTGAGGGAATGGGACAGTCGAGATGGAGGAAGGACAGATATGAGAGCAAGGAAAGAGATATCTTGATTGAGGAAGCCATTATGGGGTTAACAAGAAACCTGGCTCTAGAAAAATTCCCAGGAATCCACAAGGATGCCCCTAGCTAGGACCCAAAGCAATAGAGGAGAAGGTGCCACAACTGGTCTTGCCCTGTAGTCAGACTGATGATTATCTTAAATATCACTACAGAACCTTCGTCCAACTTCAGATGGAAACAGAGGCAGAGACCCACACCAGAGCTTTGAATTGAGCTCTCAAGGTCCAGTTGAAGAGTAGAAGGAATGAGAAATGAGCAAAGAGGTCAAGACCATGAAGGAAGTAAACCACTGAAAAGGTTTACCTGTGCCTATGGGAGCTCACTAACTCAGATGGACTGGGAAGGAACAAGCATAAGACCAAACTAGTCCCTCTGAATATGGTTTGACAGTTGGGGCAGACTGAGGGGCAACTGACATTGGCACTGGGATTTGTCTCTACTACATGTACTGGCTTTTAGGGATCCTATTTTCTTTGGATGTATACCTTGCCCAGCCTAGATCTAGTACTGAGGGCCTTGTACCTTCTGCAAAGCAAAGTGCCTTACCCTCTCCTAGGATTAGAGGGGGAGGGGTGAAAGGGTGTGTGGAGGGAATGGGAGAATGGAAGGGAGTGGGAATTTGGGTTGGTATTTTTTTAAATAAAAATATATAAATAAAAAGAAAGAAAACAAACATTTTTGTTATACATACCAATCCAAGTCCTCACTCCCTCCCCTCCTCCTTTCTCCTCCACCTACTTTCCCACCCCCATCCACTCCATAGAAAGAGAAAGGCACATTGCTTTGGGGGAAAGTCCAAGGCCCTCCCTACTCTATCTAGGCTGAGCACGGTATCCATCCAGAGAGAATAGGTTCTCAAAAAGCCAGTAC
Organism: Ondatra zibethicus; assembly: GCA_004026605.1. NCBI lineage: Eukaryota > Metazoa > Chordata > Mammalia > Rodentia > Cricetidae > Ondatra > Ondatra zibethicus. Next base: position 75,924 of record PVIU01002609.1, on the reverse strand, counting down.
AAGCAGTAGGGATAAATCCTGTTGTCACTGCCAGTGGCCCTTAAGTCTGCCCCACCATGCAACTGTCAACCACATTCAGAGGGACTAGTTTGGTTCTATGCTTGTTTCTTTCCTGTCGGGCTGGAGTTGTTGAGCTCCCATTAGCTCAGGTAGACTTTTTCAGTGTGTGTACCCATCCTGGTCTTGACTTCTTTGCTCATATTCCCATTCCTCCCACTTTTCAACTGGACTTTGGGAGCCCAGTCCAGTGCTCTGATGAAGGTCTCTGCCTCTATTTCCATCAGTTGCTGGATAAAGATTTTTTTTTCCATTCAAAAATTTCCACTTCCTCCCCTCCTCCCAGTCCCCTCCAGCTCCCCAACTCGCCCTCCTACCTCCCCCTTTATCCTTAGGAGAGGGCAGGGTACCCTGCCTGTGGGAAGTCCAAGGCCCTCCCCCCTCTATCCAGGCCTAGGAAGGTGTGCATCCAAACAGACTAGGATCCCCAAAAGCCAGTACATGTAGTAGAAACAAATCCCAGTGCCATTATCGTTGGCTTCTCAGAGTCTGGCTTGATCACATGCTCCTTCAGTCCTGGTCCATCTGGATTTGGTGAGCTCCCATTAGATCAGGAACACTGTCTCAGTGAGTGGACCAACACCGGGTGGTCCTGACTTCCTTGCTCATCTTCTACCCATTCGGCTCTTCACCTGGAACTTGGGAGCTCAGTCCATTGCTCTGATGTGGATGTGGGTCTCTGTCTCTACGAAGACACTATGGTGATATTTGAGATAATCATCAGTGTAATAGTGGGGCAAAGCAGTCCAGGTACCCTCTCCTCTGCTGCCCAAGGACCTAGCTAGGGACATCCCCGTAGACACCTGGGATCCCCTCTAGAGCCAAGTCTCTTGCCAACCCTAAAATGGCTCCCTTAGTGTAGATATCTTCTTCCCTGCTCCTATATCTGCCCTTCCACCAACTCCACCCTCCCACTACCCCAAGCTCTCCCCAGTCCTTCCCCTCTCCCTTCTCCTTCCCCCTCTCACCATTCCCCAACCCGATCTCCAGCAATACCCCCATCCCTGTGCTCCCAACTTTTGTCCAGCGATCTTGTTAGCTTCCAATCTCCAGGAGGATCTATATAGGTTTTTCTTTGGGTTCATCTTGCTATTTGGCTTCTCTAACTATAGGCTTAATGTCCTTTGTTTATGGCTAGAGTCAACTAAGGAGGGACTATATACCATTTTGGGTCTGGGTTATCTCACTCAGGATAGTGTTTTCTATTTCCATCCATTTGCATGCAAAATTCAAGATGTCATTGCTTTTTTACCGCTGAGTAGTACTCTAATGTGTATGTATTCCACAGTTTCTTTATCCATTCTTCCACTGAGGGACATCTAGGTTATATCCAGGTTCTGGCTATTACAAATAATGCTGCTATGAACATTGTTGCACAAATGCTTTTGTAGTATGATTGGGCAACTCTTGGGTATATTCCCAAGAGTGGTATTGCTGGATCCTGAGGAAGGTTAATTCCCAATTTCCTGAGAAACTGCCACACTGATTTCCATGGTGGTTGCACAAGTTTGCATTCCCACCAGCAACAGATGAGTGTTCCCCTTATTCCACATCCTCTCCAGCTTAGGCTAGTTTTCGTGTTTTTGATTTTAGCCATTGTGACAGGTGTAAAATGGAAATTGAACATGACCTTAAGTATCTTTTGGCCATTTGAACTTCTTCTGCTGAGAATTCTCTGTTCAGTTCAGTACCCCATTTTTTAATTGGGTTAATTAGAATTTTCATGTCTAGTTTCTTGAGTTCTTTATATATTTTGGAGATTAGACCTTTGTCTGATGTGGGGTTGGTGAGAATTTTCTACCATTCATTAGGATGCCTTTTTGTCTTAATGACAGTGTCCTTTGCTTTACATAAGGTTCTCAGTTTCAAGAGGTTCCATTTATTCATTTGCTCATATTGTCTATGCTACTGGGGTTATACATAGGAAGTGGTCTCCTGTACTCATGTGTTGCAGTCTACTTCCCAATTCTCTTCTATCAGGTTCAGTGTGGTCTGATTTATATTGAGGTCTTTAATCCATTTGGACTTGAGTTTTGTGCATGGTGATAGATATGGATCTATTTTCATTCTTCTACAGGTTGACAACCAGTTATTCCAGCACCATTTGTTGAAGATGGTTTCTTTCTTCTATTGTATAATTTAAGCTACTTTGTTGAAAATCAGGTGTTCATAAGTTTGTGGGTTAATGTAGAGCCCAGGTCTGCCCCATGCTCCTGGGGTTACTTGAGGACAGTTTCTGGTCAGCCAGCTAAAACATTTTGTTTGTTTTTGTGCCCCCTCTGCCCCCGCCTGGTGATTAGCTGTAGGGCATTGTTTACTCCATCTTGGGTATGGCAATTTCCTACCTGCCTGGGGGGAATCCCTTGTGCAGCAGCTAGGTATATAAGGATTTCCCCAAAGTTGAATGAATGGCATTCGGCTGATCTCCTTTCAAATGACCCAGGTCTCTAATGTGTTCTTTCAATCTCCAGGCCCTTGCCCGGCTCACGTATGGTACAGTGGGCATGAACTGTACCTAGAGGGTAACACAGAATCGGGTGTTACAGGTTAATATCCAGGTCTTTGATTTGATTCCATTGGTCAACGTCTCTGTTTTTATGCCAATACCAACTTGTTTTCATTACTGTTGCTCTGTAATAGTATTTGAAGTCAGGGATGGTAATGACTCCAGAAGTTCCTTTATTGTATAGGGTTGTTTTGGCTATCCTGGGTTTTTGTTTTTCCATATAAAGTTGATTATTGTTCTCTCAAGGTCTGTGAAGAATTTTGTTGGGATTTTGATAGGGATTGTGTTTAATTTATAGATTGCCTTTGGTAGAATTGCCATTTTTACTATGTTGATCCTACCAATCCAAGATCATGGGAGATCCTTCCATGTTCTGGTATCCTCTTCAATTTCTTTCTTCAAAGCTTTAACTTCTTATCAAATAGATCTTTCACTTCCTTGATTAGTGTCACCCCAAGATCCTTTATGCTATTTGTGGCTATCGTGAAAGATGAAGTTTCTCTGATTTCCCTCTCTGCTTCTCTATCCCTTTGTGTATAGGAGGGCTACTGATTTTTTTTAGTTTTTCTTGTATCCTGCCACAATACTGAAGATATTTATTAGCTGTAGGAGTTCTTTGGTAGAGTTTTTGGGGTCACTGATGTACACTAACATATCATCTGCAAATAACAAAAGTTTGACTTCTTCCTTTCCAATTATAATCCCCTTGATCTCCTTATGTTGTCTTATTGCTATTGCTAGAACTTCAAGCACTATATTGAAGAGACAGGGAGAGAGTGGACAGCCTTGTCTTATTCCTGATTTTAGTGGAATCACTTTGAGTTTCTCTCCATCTAATTTTATGTTAGCTGTCTGCTTGCTGTGTATTGATTTTAATATATTTAGATATATTCCTTGTATCCCTAATCTCTCCAAAATCTTTATCATAAAGGAGTGTTGAATTTTGTCAAATGCTTTTTCAGCGTCTAATGAAATGATCATATTTTTTTTCTTTCAGTTTTGTTAATATGATGGATTACATTGATAGATTTTCATATGTTGAACCAGACCTGCATCTCTGGAATGAAGCTTACTTGATCATAATGGATGTTTTTTTTTTTATGTGTTCTTGGATTCGGTTTGCCAGTATTTTATTGAGAACTTTCGCATTGATGTTCATGAGTGAGATTGGTCTGTAATTCTCTTTTTTAGTTGAGTCATTGTGTGGTTTTGGTATCAGAGTAACCGTAGCTTCATAAAAAGAGCTTGGCAATGTCTCTTCTATTTCTATTATGTGAAACACATTAAGGAGTATAGGTATTAGCTCTTCTTGGAAGTTCTGGTAGAATTCTACATTAAAACCATCTAGTCCTGGGTTTTTTTTTTTTTTTTTTGGTTGGGAGGTTTTGATCACAGCTTCTATTTCCTCATGACTTATAGGTCACAAAGGATAGAGAAGCAGAGAGGGAAATCAGAGAAACTTCACCTTTCACGATAGCCACAAATAGCATAATGTATCTTGGGGTGACACTAATCAAGGAAGTGAAAGATCTATTTCACAAGGACTTTAAGGCTTTGAAGAAGGAAATTGAAAAGGATGCCAGAAAATGGAAGGAGCTCCCATGCTTCTGGATTGGTAGGATCAATATAGTAATAATGGAAATTCTACCAAAGGCAATCTATAGATTCAATGCAGTCCCCATTAAAATCCCAACAATATTCTTCATAGACCTTGAGAGAACCATAATCAACCTTATATGGAAAAACAAAAAACCCAGGATGGCCAAAACAATCATATACAATAAAGGAACCTCCCAAGGCATTAACATCCCTGACTTCAAACTCTATTACAGAGCTACAGTAATGAAAACAGCTTGGTAATGGCATTAAAACAGAGACGTTGACCAATGGAAATGAATCGAAGACCCGTATATTAACCTACAAACTTATGAACACCTCATATTTGACAAAGAAGCTAACATTATACAATGGAATAAAGAAAGCATCTTTAACAAATAGTGCTGGCATAACTGGTTGTCAACCTGTAGGAGAATGAAAATAGATCCTTATCTATCTCCATGCACAAAACTCAAGTCCAAATGGATTAAAGACCTCAATATAAATCAGACCTTACTGAATCTGATAGAAGAGAAAGTGGGAGGTAGCCTGAAATACATGAGCACAGGAGACCACTTCTTATGTATAACCCCAGAAGTACAGACAATAAGAGCAACAGTGAATAAATGGGACCTCCTGAAACTGAGAACCTTCCGTAAAGCAAAGGACACAGTCATTAAGACAAAAAGGCATTCAAATGAATGGGAGTGAGAGCTTCAACAACCCCACATCAGACAAAGGTCTGATCTCCAAAATATACAAAGAACTCAAGAAACTAGACAAAAATTCTAAATAACCCAATTAAAAAATGGGGTACAGAACTGAACTGAGAATTCTCAACAGAAGAAGTTCAAATGGCCAAAAGATACTTCAGGTCATGTTCAACTTCCTTAGCCATCAGGGAAATGCAAATCAAAACAACTCTGAGATACCATCTTACACCTGTCAGAATGGCCAAAATCAAAAACACCAATGATAGCCTATGCTGGAGAGGATGTGGTGTAACGGGAACACTCATCCATTGCTGGTGGGAATGCAAACTTGTGCAACTACCATGGAAATCAGTGTGGCAGTTTCTCAGGAAATTGGGAATCAACCTACCTCAGGATCCAGCAATACCTCTCTTGGTAATATACCCAAGAGATGCCCAATCATACTACAAAAGCATTTGTGCAACTATGTTCATAGCAACATTATTTGTAATAGCCAGAACCTGGATATAACCTAGATGTCCCTCAATGGAAGAATGGATAAAGAAATTGTGGAATACATACACATTAGTGTACTACTCAGCGGAAAAAAATGACATGTTGAATTTTGCATGCAAATGGATGGAAATAGAAAACACTATCCTGAGTGAGATAACCCAGACCCAAAATGGTATATATTCACTCTTTAGTTGACTCTAGCCATAAACAAAGGACATTAAACCTATCGTTCACAAGCCTAGAGAAGCCAAATAGCAAGATGAACCCACAGAAAACATATATAGATCCTCCTAGATAATGGAAGCAAAAAAGATCACTGGTCAAAAGTTGGAAGTGTGGGGATGGGGGTCGGGGTAGTACTGGAGTTGGGGGAAAGGTGAGAGGGGGAAGGAGATGGGAGAAGGGAAGGACTGGGGAGAGCTTGGGGGAGTGGGAGGGTGGAGATGGAGGAAGGGCAGACACGGGAGCAGGTAAGAAGATTTCTCAATTAAAGGAGCCATTTTAGGGTTGGCAAGATACTCTGCTCTAGAGTGGTACCCATATTTCCATTGCGATGTCTCCTGCTAGGTCCTTGGGCAGGAGAGGAGAGAGTGCCTTATCTAGCCTTGTCCCATAGTCACATTGATGAATATCTTGAATATCACCATAGAAATTTCGTCCATTGGTAGAGTTAGAGACAGAGACCTATATCCACATCAGAGACCTACATCCACATCAGAGCAATGGGCTGAGCTCCCATGGTACAATTGAAGAGCAGAAGGAGGGAGATGATGAGCAAGGAAGTCAGGACCACCAGGGGTTGGTCCACCCACTGAGAAAATGTTCCTGATCTAATGGGAGCTCATCAATTCCAGCTGGACAGTATCTGAAGGAGCATGTGATCAAGCCAGACTCTCTTAATATGACTGCCAATGGGGCTGACTGAGAAGCCATCGATAATGGCACTGGTACCTGTCTCTTCTGCATGTATTGGCTTTTTGGGACCCTAGTTTACTTGGATGCACACCTTCCTATGTAGGGATGGAGGGAGGAGGGCCTTGTACTTCCCACAGGGTGGGCTACCCTGCCCTCTCTTAATGTTGGAGGGGGAGGGAAGGTTAGTGGGTGGGATGGAAAGGGGAGAAGGGGAGAAAGTGTAAATTTTTGAATGGAAAAATAAAAAAAAATAAAACTTACTGCTGCCCCTGCCTCAGGACCGGGACACAGTTTGGAGCCGGAAGTGTGCTGCTTCCCTGATACCAGTTTGTCTAAATAAAGTTTTGGTTTGCTCAAAAAAAAAAAAAAAGAAATATGAACTTTTAACACTGCTTTCTTAGTGTCCCACAGGTATGGGTATGTTGTGCCTTCATTTTCGTTGAATATAGGAAGTCTTTAATTTCTTTATTTCTTTTTAGACCCAGGGGTTGTTCCATAGTTCACTCTGTAATTTCCTTGAGTTTGTAGTCTTTCTGAGATTAGTGTTGCTGTTAAATTCTGACTTTAAACCATGATTATCCAACAAGATACACGGGGTTACTCCAATTGTTTTGTATCTGTTGAGGTTTGCTTTGTTACCGAGTATGTGGTCAATTTTAGAGAAGATTCCGTGAGGTGCTGACAAGAAGGTATATTCTTTTGTGTTTGGGTGGAATGTTCTTTAGATGTTTGTTAAGTCCATTTTGAGTCATGACATCTGTGAGTGTAGTAAAAGACTTTTTGTTCATTTTCTGGCTGCCCAGACTTGAAATAATCACACAGAAACTATATTATTTAAATCACTGCTTGGCAAATAACTTAAGCATATTGCTGACTGGCTCTTCCATCTAGAATTAACCCATTTACATTATTTTATATTTAACCATGAACCTTGTGGCTTACCAGCAAGGTTCCAACTGGCAGCTTTCATCTTTCTCCTCTGGTGGCTATGTGGCATCCCTTGACTCTTTCTTTTTTCTCCCAGCATTCATTTTAGTTTTCCCTACCTAGCTCTACTCACAGGCCAATGCAGATTCTTTATTCATTAACCAATAAAGCAACACATATAGAAAAGAACCTCCTACATCATGTTAGCTCTCTTATTTTTCTGTTAAGTTTCTCTATATTCTAATTTTTGAGAAACATCCAAACCAATATTTCAAGTGGGTATCCTAATTTACATTCCCTAACAGTGTGTGAGTATGCTTTTCTCTTATAGTTATTACTAAATTTTCTGTTTGTCTTTTGAGGGTAGATATTCTTACTTGGTGAAATGACAGATTAGTATAGTTTTAAGTTATATTTTCCTGAGGGCTAAATATGTTGATCATTTTGTTTTTGGGTTTGTTGGTTATTCTTTCTTTCAGTATTGTGTAGTTCATTTGCCAGTTCATTGCTTAAGCCATTTGCCTTTGATATTTAATTTTATAAGTCATTTATTGAATACTACTATATTGTAAAGTAAAGAGCTGACAGACTGTCTTCCATTCTGTAAGCATTGTCATCCCTTCCTCTCTCCTTTTCATTCTCTCTCTCCTCTTTTTTGCTCTGAAGTAGCCTTTTAATTTGATGCTATCCCATTTAATATACCTTGCTATTACTTCCTGGGCTTTTCAAGGCATTCTTTGCTTTACTCATTGATTCCCTTGGAGTTAACTGTTATAAAGAATGAGAGATGTGGATGTATTGTCAATATTCTACAAGCATAGATCCAGTTTTATCAGTACCTTTTGTTAAAAGTGCGGACTTTTTTTCAAATGACACTTTTGATTATTTTGTGAAAAATCAGGCATCTACCAATGTGTACACTTATCACTGAATCTTTTCCTTTTTTTTTAGTTGATCTACTATGTAGTTTTTGTTCCAGTACCCAACTGTTTTTGTTACCATGGCTGTATAATACAATGTGAAATTGATTATTGTGGGACTTCCAGAACTGGTATTTTTTTTCTTTGGTTTGCTAAAACCTTTCAGGTTTGTTCTGTTGGAACTCATTAGTGACTCCTATTCTTGAGCATTTTGATGTTATGAGACTTATTATTACCACTGAAAATTATTGCTTACTGCTTATGTGTATATGCATTTTTCTGTCTTCTCTGTTTAATTTTGAATGATTATTTGTACTCAGCAATTGATCCATTGTCCTGATATTTAACAACAGTAGAATATAATTTTTCAAATCATTACCTAACAGTCTTCTGAATTGTATTAGTACCCATGATGGCTATTTTTGGCTGTCACCTTGACCACAGCTAGAATGAACTGATATCCAAACATAGAGGAAATACCTGTGAAGTATTTTTTTATACTTAACTTGTAGTAGTAGAGAGATGCACTTCTCATCTAGATCTCTGAGGTACAAATATACCCACCTTTAATTCAGAATTTGGTGTGGGAAGACCTTTAATCTGGGACATACATTCTGCTTGAATCCTATGTAAAGACATGGGAAGAGGAAGTTCTGTTCTTTGCCTGCTTGCCTTTGTGTTGCTATCAAGTTTGTTCCTTCAGTGGCATTAAAGCACATTTCTTTGAAATTCCATCATATACTGAAGACCAGCTGAGAAATCCAGCCTCATGGGCTGAACAAACTATTAGATTCTTGTAATTTCTGTTTACCAGCCAATCAATAGTCAATGTTGGATTAGCTCTACTTCAGCTTGTAAGTTATTCTAATAAATCTCATATACATACACACACATACACACATACATAAATATATACATATATACATACAGATCAATGAGAGAGAGAGAGAGAGAGAGAGAGAGAGAGAAGGCCTAGTATGAGTTTAAAACCTCAAAGCCCATCCCAGCCACTGACACTAACTACAGCAAACCCATGCCTCCTAATCCTTTCTAAACAGTTCCACTACTAGTGACTAAACATTCAAGTCTATGAGATTCTGGGGGCAAAGTCTCATTCAGATCACCATATTTCAACTCCTTTATCCCCATAGGCTTGTAGTCAACTTCAAAAGTCCACATGGTCTTTTACAGTCTCAAAACTGCTTAAATGTCAAAAAGTCCCATTGCTTCTGAGACTCAAGGCACTATCTTATTTTTAATCCCCTCTAAAATAAAAATAAAAATCAGATCCATATTTTGGACTTCCAATGGCACAAACTATACATTACCATTCCAAAAGGGAAGAAAGGGGCCATAGTGAGGAAATACTGAACCAAAGCAAGACTGAAAACAATCAGGGCAAACTTCAAATTTTGCAACTCCATGTTCAGCATCAAAGGGATTTTTAGATGACTTTTTGCTAATAGCTTTGCAAACTGCAGCACATGTCTCTTTCTTGAGTTGATTCCACACCCTGCTTATAGCTTTCCTGGCCAGGTATTCTACTCTGTTATATTCAGCATCTTGGGGTCTCTAAAGCATTACAGGATTCACCTTCACACAGTGGCCTCTCTTGCCTTTATGCACAGACTCCCTATGAAATATCTGGCTCAGTTGCTTTGCTTAACTGTGGAGGAAGGTAATATAAGTGACACTAAATTTTTTCCTATGTAAGAGTTGTTTTTTGCTTAATGCTTACAAGATTCTTTGTTTCCTTGTTTTTAATTTTCATACATTTAATTTGCATAGAATATTCTTTAAGATGTATCATAATGGAATTATTTTCTGTGGACTTAATTAGCGATACATCTCTGCATTGATTTCTTGACTGCTTGTCATGTTTGGAGTTGCATTACCTACTGCCTCTGTTTCTGTGACATTAGCAACTTAAGGAAAGATGGTTTTATTTTTGTTCCTGGAAGGTACGGTCCATCATAGCAATCAGGAGCATGCTGCATCTAGTCAGACCGTGTCTGCAGTCAGGAAATAAATTCTGCTAAGATCTGGCTCTCAGGGTATTTTTTTCCCTCTTATTCAGTCTGACACTTAGATCCTCAAGATGTTGTTACTGACATTCTTCTCCTTAAATTAATCTAATTAAATTAATCTAATCTAAAAACTCCCATGCAAATGTGCCCCACATCTTTTCTTAGGGGTGATTCTTGGTCCTTTCAATTTGGCAATATCACCTCTCAGGGCATCCTCAGTATTTTGAATCTGTAACATCTTCTATTACATTTAGAATATTTTCAGTTATATTGAATAATTGTTCAACGTCACCCCTGGCACTTCATTCATATGAATATTAAATCCTTTTCTACAGCTGCTCAGGTTCCTTAGACTTACTCATTTTCGTTCACAAATTTCTGTCTGTTCTGCAGATTGAACTATGTTTTCTCTTTCAAGTTTTATACATCTTTCCACTGTCTGCTCTGACTATCATTTAGTGCATCTATTGACATCAATTTAATATATCTATTTTATCAATGTTAGTTCTAAAATATCCATTGAGATCATCTTCGAATGTTCTGTTTGTGTGATAAAAATCCTAGGCAGAGAGTGCGACATTTGTGTAGTCTGTGTTGGTGCCTGTTAGTGGTCCTTCCCCATTCAGGTAGAGATTGTTCTACTTCTTGATATCAGTGGTACTTGGGTAAAAACTGCACATTTTGCATGTATTTTGTTGTTGTTTTTTGGTGACACAAGCTATTACCTGAGTCTTTTCCTGAGAAGATGAAAAGATTCTAGCATCATTAAAACAGCAGATTTCCTGTCTTCTCCTAAAGATGGGGTTCCTCAGCTTGTCGGCGGAATGCCTGATGATGCAGGGTTAGTCCTTAAATTTGTTAACTGGCATGGATAGTCAGACTCTGCAATAGTCCTCTGCTGACATCATCCAGGGTAATGGAAGATTCTTTCTGTTCTCCAAATGGTCTTCTGAGACATTGTGTGCAAGAGATGTAGATTTTAGTAGTGTTGAATTCTAACTCTTCCTTGGCTTCCTTTATGCTACACCATAAGGGGCAGAAGGGTCATATTACTATTCCGCATTGATAAAGTTCTTCTTTCATGTTTTTCCTTTTAAACTAACCCAGACAGGGCTTGTGGTACCTCAGCAAAGTAGGGTAGGACTTGAAATTTGGATTTTTCTATTTAGTATGTTGGATGATCTTGGGAATGACATTTACATATATAATATTTTAATTTTCCTATAATAACTATTATGTAATTTTTTTACTATGCCTCTTGGTTATTGAAGTCCAGGATTTTATTTTTATGTTTGGTCTGTGCCCATTGGCATTTTGGATTGTAAGTTGCACTTGCATCAGTCTGGGAAGTCTGGGCAGAATAATAATTAAGGTACTCGTCTTTGCCTTGGGCCTGAGAAGGCAGAGACAAGGAATCCCTGGGGCTCTCTGAAATGACTAATCTTACCAGGAAGTTCGCTCTGGAGATTCCCTGTGTCTGTGTTCCCAGGTTGGAGTTACAGACATGACACCATATCCACTTGGTATTTCTGCTACTGAGTTCTGGCATATGCACTTGTGCTGGAGGGTTAAGCACTTTAAACTCTGAACCATCTCTTCTAGTGTTTTAATACTTTCATTAAGTATTTGTGAATTTCATGTGTTAGGAAATTCTGCTATAAGCATAAGGAATAATATTCTTTAAACCTTTTAAAATTGAAGTTCTTTATGTAAGGTGTTTAAATAATAAGAACTTGAATTCTTTTCATTGTGGTAAGAATACACTTCAAGTTATTTTTTTTATATAGACAATCATTTATCTAAGTTTCAGTTTTGTGTGTTACGTGATCCATGCCTTGCCCTCAAGCACAGGATGCAATATTTATTCTGTATATTTTTCCTTTAGAATGACTCATTAGATTGAATTAGTCTGTTTGTATCTCTTTTTCCCATTTACAAATTACATTATAATATAATCAGAAAACAAATTTTGATTAGAAATCATATATGTGTGGACAACTTTTTCCTTCTTTGTTCTTGTCCAAATGCTTGGATATTCTAGATTTTTTGTAATAAAGTTTCTAAATATTATACATATTTATATTTGTTATATTTTTTGACATATTTTATGTTGAATATTCAGCTCATTAGCATATCACCAGTGCTTAGTGATGCATCTGTCTCTTTTTATGTTAGTACAACCATGTCATATGCACCTAGTTTATTAGCCTTCTCCCATTTAAATATTATGCTTGTAAAACTATCAACATTTTCACATTTCTTTCTGTAATTTCTTTTACAATTGGATATAATCCTGCCACTCTAGTTTGATTTCTAATCTTCATGTCTTGGAGCTAGACTAATTCAAGGCTTTCCCAGAGGCTCCAGTGAATGAGCAAAGAGAATTTAGTTCTCTGTCTTTGCACAGAGGCAGACTTGGGAAGGTCCTGTCTGGGATAGGAACTAGAGCCTCAAAGGAGTTAAGTTTTTGTTCCTGGAACCTGGCTTTTCCCCCATAGAAACTGGAGTCAACCCCAAGGCTTTTGTTCACAGTCTGTGATGCACGCGAGATATCCTGTGTTCTTTTTGTGCAACATTACTAGATTAGCTTTCTGCTGACTTTGTTCCATTGTATGAGAACTTTTTGTTGATTCTGTCCCATTTCCCCGACAGCTGTATAAAAAAATGCTCTTCTTCTTAATAACCTCACTTAACATGAGATGTAGCTTGTGCTATAATTTATAATCTCAAACTTTCCCCTCTTCTTTATTTTCTGATTCCCTTCCCAGCTTCTTGGGAACTTGTCCCTGAGAACAGGTTGCAGGTCACTCTCAGATTTTTCCTTCCTGTTTCTATTTTGTTCCTGCTCCTTTAAAAAAGATATTTATCATGCCTTTCATTTTAAACTATATAGATGTCATTTAAATTCTTTTATAGTTACTCCATCTTAATTTATTTATATGTACATGTGTCCATGAGTGTTTGTCAAATACGTAAAACACTTGTGAGGCCAGGAGGCACCAGACAGACCCGCTGAACTGCCTGTCTATGCTCTAGGAACCAAACTAGGTCCTCTGGAAGAACAGCGGCTGCTCTAAACCACTGAGCCATCTCTCCATCCCCTTAATCTCTATTCTTCGATATTCAATTGCAAACAGAAACTAAATTGTACATTGTTTAATTTTTATGTCTAATTTTACAGAACAGTCATTTTGCAATATGTTGTTTTTAAGGAGCTGTCTATTCCTTTTCTCTTTTTGCTATTTTTTTAGCAAACGCTTTAATTATTTTTGTTAGTTTTAACATGAAAGCTACAGAATACCAGAGTAATGATAATCACAGAATATCATTAGCTAAATATAATGAGGTTGTTAAATAGATTTTTATGTTTCCTTAGTTTATTGTGTTATAATCCTGTTTCTTCATGGATTTCTTATAATCCTTATTTCTTCATGATTAAAGGCCATGTTTCTATTCAAGTGTCACTGTTTACTATAGCATTCAAATGTATCTTTATAGACACATTTAAATATTCTTTATAGATACATTTAAATATTAATTTGTAAACCTAAGCAAAATGGAATCTTTTTGATGTTGTTGTTTGCTTATTTGTTTGTTTTTGAAGACAGAGTTACACTGTGTAACAGCCATGACTATCCTGGGAATCAAACTCCTGGCTGGCCTCAAACTCAAAGAGATCCTCCTGCCTCTGTCTCACAAGTGCTTGGATAAAAGGCATGTGCCTTCATGTAAAATGAAATTAAATCTTAGCAGAAATAACTCATAAATACAAATTTAGTTTTCTCACATAAAATTCTGATAGCCAATATTAGTTTAAAGGATTAGGTTGCCTTTTATATATTGGGACTAATTTTTAAAATTTTGCAAATACACAATTTATAAAATATATTGTTTTAAATATTTATGAATTTGATATGCAATTGTTAAAGGAAAAAAGGGTGGGGAGTAGCCATGGGAATGTAGACCTAACGGGAATCTAGAAAGTTATGCATCTTTGCCATCCTTACTGTATGTAAAGCTTCACTAGGTATTGTTCCTATTTAAACACATAGTCAAGCTTGTAAATAGGTGATCTCAGCTTTAAAAACTCAGGGTTGGGTGAAAAGAAAAACCTTATTTAAAAGCAATGCTATTTCTAGAGTTAATTCAACTCCTTACTGAGTCAGATAAGCAATTTTCTTTTATGTTCACACACAGCAGGACTTATATTGCTTTTGTTCTTCTCTAAAATAGCAGATTAGATTTTCATAGTTTTTTTTAATTGGGCTTTGTTTATGCCAAAACAAGATAGGAAGCCAGCAACCCACTTAGTCTCAATATCTTTATGTTTTCTTCATAATCCCAATTTGTGTTGTGATGAGTCATTGGTTTTTGTTCAGTTATGTTCAGTCAATATTTGTCTATTTTATATAAAAACATTGAATGGAGTTTTTAAAATTAATTTATTCTTTTATTTTATGTACATGAGTGTTCTACCTAAATGCATGTATGTGCACCAAGTGCATGCCTGGTACCTGTAGAGGCCAAAAGAAAGTACTAGACTCCCTGGTACACACAGTATTAAGCCACCAGGTGGGCATTTGGACCACCTGGTTCTCTGCAAGAACGGAAAGTGCTCTTAACCTCTAAGTCATCTCCCTGTTATTTCTTGGGTTTTAATGTACAACACTAATGTCAAATTATTTTGGGCATTTTTCATAATTTTAAATGCTCAGAAAAACATGATATGAACTAATTCTGGTTGTTGGTTACCATATACGTGGTAGATTTTGATGAGGAAAATGTGAATATAAAAATGTATAAACAATAGGAAGTAATTTAGATTCAAAACTGGAAGTCACATTTCTGTACTTGTTTTCAAAGTGGAAATTGAGCCTACTTTCTAGCAAAGTGATATTTATGCTACTCAGTTACTCAAAAAGAAAAAAAAAGTGCAATAACTTCTTATGTGAATGTTCGCAACACAGTGGATTCTGTATCTTTTTGATAGACAATATGGTAAACAGATGGTGCTCTATGAAGACAGATTGTTTTTTCCCAAATGTCAATAGAGCTTTAAGGGTCCATATTTTCCCAAGCATGAAGCCAAATCAGACATACCACAGTGTGTGAAAATACTTTGTAATGCCTACTGAACAGTAAATACACATGTTTCTGAGCATTTTAGGATGATTATGCATGGGTCTGAATTACGCAATGTAAGGATGTATATATACATTTTCTATATGCATGGAGCAATAACAGTATCCCATATTTCACTGGAGTGTCTTTGATTTTAGTAATGGATCCTATTTTTGCATTGCAAATCACAGTATAAAATAATGTCATTGACATAATGTTCTTCTTGTATCCCAATGGAAAACCAGAGGCAGTTTAAAAAATTTGGATTGACAAACAGATTTTTTTGAGTAATGCATTGTATTGTGATACTGAATATGGGATAGAATATAACTCTTGGATATTCATTTACAGAGAAAGAAAACTTATCTACATATCATTCAAAAGTCAGAATACTGCCAACTCTGTTACACAGATGACACTTTTATTTCTTCCTGACATTGCTTATTTTGACCAGATACTATTTTGTCATGACAACTTAAAGTTTTTGCATTTATTTATTTTAATATATTTTTGAGACAAGGGGAAGAAAACAAGCTGTGCTGCATGTGTTTCAGGAAGACAGTTCTTTTACCATGTAGTTTTTGGAGAATTGGATTCACTTTCCAGGCTTGGTAGCAAAGCCGTTACTCATGGTGGCATATTGCCAGTACCAATAACAATTTTAAAAGCTTGTAATTTTGTGTGCATACACACAGACATTCACAAAAACAGTGCGCACTCATCCTGACTAGTAAATATGACACACACACAGACACACACACACAGACATTTTTGAAAATCATTCTGAAATATTTATTCTAGAATATTATATTGTGTAGAAAAACATTAGACATGAGATAGATTTAGTTGACATATTCAGTCAGATTTATTTAATATCTTCTTAATCATTAATTCCCCAATTCTCAGTACCTTAACAAAAGATTAACTTATTCCTGTTTTTGTAATTACTCAATGTTGTTCAGGTAGAGGCTTCATTTCATTCAGGCATCCTACCAACTCCTGGTACCTCATGGATCCCATTGATTCCTCTGCATTTAACTTAAAACATTGAGAGTCTGTGAGAGGTTGGGTCTGAAAGAATATTATCTTTTGTCTACATTGTCTCAGATCTGAACTAAATGTTCTGATCAAATCTTAGGATATCCTAATTTTCTAGAAAATACAGAAAATATGATCTGGGAAAAAACCTGGAATGGGGCAGAAACTAGAGGTGAGGGGGCCATATAAGAAAATACTTCAGTTCCAAACAGAATTTCCCAATTTACATTTCTTTCAATAGTATTTTCAAGTTATTGTATCTGTAATTCAGGAACACCACAATTTAAACAAATAATTATAGCATAGGCATTCTTTGTGTTAGTATGTAAGTATTTATAAACTACTTATATCTTATAAAACTCGGCAGATAATGAAAGCAAAGAGAAAAACCTAAAAAAATGTTTGGAAGGTGGTTCAATTCAGAGTGTAGTGTGTAATATTAATATTGATTTAAAAAGATGTCTTTGAGCTCACGAAATAACAGTTATGTGTGATGAAATCTTATATGCATCAGAATTATATGCACTTGAAATAATAGAAATGCTAAGAAAGGAGTCATTTACAAGCTCTTTTTTTTCTATACATCTGAGGAGTACCAAGTAAATTTAATTTATATGAACTTACATCCTGTTACTGTTATTAGATTCTGTTCTTTAAAAATACTTAGAAACCCATGAAACAGATATGGAACTCTTTACTGTTCATATAACTAGCTTTGAACTAACTGTTATTTTAGAAATAAATGCAACCACATGAGATCTCTACTCTTGCTTCCATCTGTTTCAACACTGGAGGTGGCAGACGCAGTAGCAAGATCTGAATTTATTCACTTAATTATTCATCCACTCTGAGATTTGGAAACAGAGTTTACTATAGAAACAACTGTTAAAAGAAAGAGGCAAGAGAGTAAATATCTAGAAGGTTTTCCCTAATGATCCCAGTCTGAACTATTAAAGATTCAAATATCAGGCACTTTGTAATCATTTGCCAGGATTCTACTTTAATTTTCTAGAATCTATGGATAATTCACAAAAACTATATAAGTCTTCAATAGTGAAAAGTTAGTTTGAAAAAAAATATGAGCAACGTACTATGAAATCTCCATTCAACTGACATTACCTACTTCAACTGTTTAAAGCAAAGGAGTCTCCACTCTCCAAATCTAGGGCAGTGCCTCCCATTGCAATACTCTAACCCAATGTCAACTAGGTAGGTGATATGCATCACTAGAATCTTTTATAAACAACAAAAGATCTTATGATGTGGCCGTGTAGAATAAGTGTGGTCTTATTTAGGAAGTGTATCACTGGAGGTGGGCTTTGAGGTTCCAGAGGCTCAAGCCAGGCCCAGTGTCATTCTCTCTTCCTAGCATGCAGATCCAGTTGTAGAACTCCCAGTTCCTACTACAGAAACATGTCTGCCTGGATATCTCCATGCTTCCAGCCATGATGATTATGGACTAAATTTCTGGACCATCAAGCCAGCCCTAGTACCTCATAGAAATAGAAAGCCTAACTGAGATAACCACCATTTTCTAATTACTGTTTCTGACTTGGTTTGGGATATGATCATTGATGTTTATGCTTCATTTTGATGTTTTACCCAGGCCCTTGCTTGCTTTGTTTAAGAGAAAACTATATAACATTCATCCAGTTCCTACATAAGGAAGCATTTATATTTGGAGAGGAAGAAAATATGAGCAAATTTGGCATTGGCAAACTAATTCAGAGAGAGCTGAGAAAGGGGGAAAGAATCTTTACATAGAAGGGTAATTTGGCTGAGCCTGAATTCATGTTTGAGGCAGAATAAGAAGTCAGGTGAGAGCTCCAGTAGCATTTGCTGAGACCTGGTTTTATGCTTGTAGAAGAGAATGACTCTAAAGTAGTGTTTCTTTGTGGAAATTTTTATTTAGTTATTATTAATACTTTTAAAAAGTTATTAAAATTTTTATACAATATATTTTGATCATATTCTTTCCTTTCCCTCAGATCCTCCCTACCTTCACACCCAGTCAACTTCATGCTCTTTCTCTCAAAATAAATAAAACACAAAAATTACTAAGCCATAACAACAACAGCAGCACACTAAAACACATGGAGTATGTTTTGTGTTGAGCGAAGCTGAGAATGATGCTTGTGTGGTTGAAATACCAAGGGTTATTCTTTTGGAGAAAGCTGATCTCCTTTCTACCCATTGGAAATAATTAGAAAAGCTTCTTAGTTAGGAATTGGTCTTTGTGCTCACTTTCTCTTCTCCTTGCTAAGATTTTTGTCTGACCTGAATTTGTGCAGTTCTTGTGAGATGGGATTTCCCCCTGTATGCTGTGATTACCATTGATAAATAAAGGAACTGCTTTAGGCCTAAAACAGAGCTATATGGGAACAGAGCTAGGTGGGGGAAACTAAGCTGAATGCTGGGAGAGAGAAGGCAGAGCCAGAGAAAAGCCATGTAGCCCCACCAGAGACAGACACCAGAACTTTAGCCGGTAAAGCACAGCAACGTGGTGATACACAGATTACTAAAGATGGGTTAAATTAATATGTAAGTGTTAACCAATAAGAAGCTAGAGCTAATGGGTTAAATGGTGACTTAATTAATACAGTTTCTGTGTGATTATTTTGGTTCTTGGTGGCCAGGACAAACAAGCGGCCTCCCCCAACATTCTTGTAAATGCTAAGAGTCTCTGTAGGTTCATATCTGCACCAGCTCTGTTATGTCTGGAAGACACTGCTTCCTTGGAATTATCTACCACATCTGACCATAGCAATCTTTTAACTTCTTCTTCCACATAGTTCTCTGAGCTATAAGGAGATAAGTGTGATAAATATAGTCTATTTAGAATTGTGTGTTCCTAAGTCTTTAACTCCCTGACCATTGTCCAGTTGTGGGTCTCTGTGTTAATTGCCACCCACTGCAAGAAATAGCTTCTCTGGTGAGGGCTGAATGATTCATTGAACACAGCAATATATCATCAGGAGTTTTTTCACTATGTCCATTTAGCAGAATATTAGCAGGAGTTTATCTCTAAGGAGCATGACCTATCCAGTCTCAGGCATTTGGCCTCATTAACAGTATCAGATGTGGATTCCATCTCATGGGGTGGGCCTTAAAACCAAACAAAAACTATCAGTTACACCCATGTTATTTGTGCCACTATTGTACCATTATATATTGCAGGCAATTCACAGTAGGTAGGCCACAGGATTCATAGATGAGTGACATTAATGGTTACTTTTCTTCTCTGGTCACTTGTCACTTGTATAAATTGTCTTATCACTAGTAATGCTAATCAGTAGGAGTGAAGCTTCTAGTTGGGTATCCGTTAGATTTTCTTTTCATGTTAAATAACATAAAGTAAGGTTTTTAAAAAAATATTTTCTTCCCAGAAATAGGTCTTGCCATCAGGTTGTGAAGGGTATCCAATAGCCCTGAAAATAGTCTTTAATGTTTCGGGTGGGGTGCTACAGGACCCTTTTAGTTCAACAACATGTACCCTACGCATGCTATCATGTGTTATATTTGGTGGCTTATGTTTAATTAGGAGATTGTCGCCCCTCATATATAATTTCATTTAATTTTTTTTTACATATTTCATGACTCTTCTGAGTAGTAGTTGTCTCATTTAGGGCTTCTATTGTGAAAAGACACCATGACCATGACAACACTTACAAAGGAAATATATTTATTTGGGGTAACTTATATTTTCAGAGGTTAAGTTCATTATCATCATGGTATGGCATTGTAGTGTGCAAACAGACATGGTGCTGGAGAGGGAGCGGAGAGTTCTACATCTTGATCCACAGGGTCAAGTGGTCTGAGACACTGTCGCCTGATCATAAGAGACCTCAAACCCAGCCCCCACAATGACACACTTCCTCCAAGGACATATCTCCTAATAATAATACTTTGTGTGAGCTCTTGGTGGTCAATTACATTCAATGTACCAGAGTAGGTTTCCACCCAGCTTGCCAAAAGGCCATTAGTGTCAGTGATCCTTCCTTACGTTCCATTTTTTACCTCCCTCTCCCATTCCCCTCCCCATTCTTTCTATTTCTAGTTCCTTATTTATCCATTAACAACACTGTGGTCTTGCCCTTTGATTGCAAGAATCCCTCCTTCTCCCCTGATCCCTTTTCAGCTATATAACCCATGTGGATATTTTAGATGAAACACACACTTCTAAACCTTAATAACTAACATGAACATATGAGAGAGAACATGTAATCTTTGTCTTTCTGGGTCTTGGTTACATCTTGGTTGATTGCTTCTAGCTTTGTCCATTTACCTGAAATTTTTCATTTTTCTTAACAGCTGACTAATATTCCACTGTATAAGTCACCACATTTTCATTATCCATTTGTCAATTAATTGACATCCTGTCTATTTCCAATTTCTAGCTACTGAGAACACAAGAACATGGATGAGCAAGCATCTCTGTCGTAAGATGTAGAGACCTTTTGATATGTTACCAAGAGTGGCATATCTGGACCCTGTGGTAGATTCATTTTTGCCCTTTTGAGCAACCTACATATTCATTTCCACAGTGGTTGTACTGGATTGCACACCCACTAGCAACGAATGAGTATTCCCTTTCCCCACTTCTTCACTAGCATTTGTTGTTTTATTGCTCTTGGCCATTATAACTGATATAAGATGAAAATTTAAAATACTTTTAGCTTGTATCTCCCCATTGACTAAGGATGCTGGACATTTCTTTTAAAAGATTATCTCAGCCATTAGTCTCGTCTTTTGAGAACTCTATTTTTAGTTCTGCATTGTTTTAAAATTGGATTATTTATTTGATGTACTATGTTTTTAGTTATTTGTAAATTCTAAATGCTAACCCTTTGTCAGATATACAATTTCTGTATATATCTTCCATTCCATATGCTGCTATTTTGTTGAAATCATGGTTTCCTTTGCTATACAGAATCTTCTTATTTTTATAAAATCTCTTTTACTAATAGTTTCAAAGCAATTACTATCAGGGTCTTGTTTAGAAGGTCCTTTGCTGTTCCACTGAGTTATTCCCCTGATACCAACACCACACAAAGATTTAACACAAAGAAAAGAAAGACTAATATCTCTTATGAACATAAATGCAATTTTTTTCAAAAAGTACTTGAATATCAATTTAAAAAATATATAAAAAACATATGCATGGTGGTCAAGTATATTTTATTCCTGAGATTCAGGAATAGGATGGTTTGATATTTATAAACCAATAAATGTAATCCACTGATAAATAAAAGATGAAAACCACATTATCACTTCATTAGATGCAGAAAAGGCCTTTGGCAAAATCCAACATGCCTTCATGATAAAAGTCCTGGAGACGGTAGTGATACAAAGGATATAATTCAACATAATAAAGGCATTTTATGAAAATTCACAACCAAAATCATTCCAAATATTGAGAAACTTAAAACATTTACACTAACGTCAGAAATCAGACCAAGATGTCCATTTTCTTCATACCTATTCATTACTGTACCTGAAGTTGTAGAGCAATAAGACAACCAACTGAATTAGAGCAAGATGATGAAAACAGAAAAGGAATAAGTGACATTATTTTTATTTGTGACACTACGATTTCATGCATGAAATCTATGTTGTTCCTGTACTGGAACGCTTGTAGTCTCTGAGTATAACAGACACAGTGTAATTACAATGAGATAAAGCAAGGGTACCTTACATGGGACTTTCTTTTATTTCTTGCTTTTGTGCTTTGAACGTCTTTAAAAATAAGAGCATTGCATGTGTGTATCATTCAAGAAATATTTTTTAAAAATTTGACCTTGATATTTTGAACTGAGATGCCCAGTTTTTCCTTCTTTATCAGTCATCTCATTACTATTACTTTAGTTTCCAATCCGCAGTTTTCTAAAGTTCTTTGCCCTTTTAACAACTTCTTAATAAAATATTTCCTATCTGGATTTATTAACTTCATTTAAAGTGCCTGGCATTTTGAGTTTTTTTATAAGTCTAATGGGTCTTATTTGTTAATTTATCAGAATGATATTTTAGCTTCATTTCCCATAATTTTAAAGCTGGTATTTATTATTTTCTCCCCCACCCCCAGGATATTAAGGCTATTTTTATTTTATGTGGTTATATTCATGGCTCATATTGTTAGTCCTCAAGTCAGTTGAAGTGATATCAATGATATGTACTTCAATAGATTTTTCCCCAGAAGCTGTGCCATAGTAATTCTAAGGAAACAAGAATAAAAATAAAAATGGGAGAGAGAAAGTGATTAGAATTTTCTCTGAAAGTAGTGTCAGTAGTCTATTCATTTGTTCATTTGCTATAGGCTAAAATAACTTATATCTAATCACCCACAGTAAAAGGCGAGTTTGTAACTGGTAAAATGATTAGCTTACAACTTCTCTAGATACTGCTTGTGTTCACTTTAATTATCTCTCTCAGGAGAATTTAATATTCAAATCCCATTTTAATGGTGATATATAACAATTGTATTTGGGTAGTTTCATTGTTTTTTCTTATTTTTTCATATTTTATTTTTTTCATTCAAAAATTTCCACTTCTTCCCCTTCTCCCAGTCCCCTCCCTCTCCCCCCAACTCCTCCTCCCTCCCCCTGCTTCCTTAAGAGAGGGAATGGTACCCTGCCCTGTGAGAAGTCCAAGTCTCTCCCCCCTCCATCCCTGCCTAGGAAGGTGTGCATACAAATAGACTAGGTTCCCAAAAAGATAATACATGCAGAAGAGCTAGGTCGTAGTGCCATTATTGATGGCTTTCAGTCTGCTTCAAAGAGTCCAGTTTGATCATATGATCGTTCAGTCCTGGTCCAGCTATATTTGTTGAGCTCCCATTAGATCAGGCACACTGTCTCAGTGGGTGGACCAGCCCCTCACGGTCCTAACGTCCTTGCTCATCTTCTCCCACCTTCTGCTCTTTGATTGGACCTTGGGAGCTAGTCCATTGCTCTGATGTGAATGTGGGTCTCTGTCTCTATCTCCATCCATCAAACAAAATTTCTATGGTGATGATCAAGATATTCATCAGTGAGACTATGGGACAAGGCTAGTTCAGCCACCCTCTCCTCTGCTGCCCAATTACCTAGCTGGGGACATCACCGTGGATACTTGGGATCCTCTCTAGAGCCAAGTTTCTTGCCAATCCTAAAATGACTCCCTTAATGTAGATATCTTACTCCCTTCTCCAATATCCACCTTTCCTCCATCTCCACCCTCCCATTCCCCCAAGCTCTCCCCAGTCCTTCCCTTCTCCCTTTTCCTTCACCCACTCCCCTTTCCCACCCCCTACCCCTACCCCCAACCCTATCCCCACCCTCATCTTCCAACTTTTGCCTGGCGATCTTGTTTGCTTCCAATTTCCAGGAGGATCTATATGTGTTTTTCTTGGGGTTCACCTTGATATTTGGCTTCTTTAGGCTTATGAGTTATAAGCTTAATGTCCTTTGAGATACCATCTTACACCTGTCAGAATGGCTAAAATCAAAAACACCAATGATAGCCTATGCTGGAGAGGATGTGGAGTAAGGGGGAACTCTCATCCATTGCTGGTGGGAATGCAAACTTGTGCAACCTCTTTGGAAATCAGTGTGGTGGTTTCTCAGGAAATTGGGAATCAACCTACCCCAGGATCCAGCAATACCACTCTTGGGAATATACCCAAGAGAAGCCCAATCATACTACAAAAGCATTTGTGCAACTATGTTCATAGCAGCATTATTTGTAATAGCCAGAACCTGGAAACAACCTAGGTGCCCCTCAATGGAAGAATGGATCAAGAAAATGTGGAATATATACACATTAGAATACTACTCAGCGGTAAAAAGCAATGACATCTTGAATTTTGCATGCAAATGGATGGAAATAGAAAACACTATCCTGAGTGAGGTAACCCAAACCCAAAAAGATGATTATGGTATGTACTCACTCATTAGTGGACTCTAGCCATAAACAAAGGGTAGTTTCATTGTTAAATATCACAAATATCAGTATGAAGCAGTGTTGTATATATACAGAAAGAATATTTGAGTGTATGCACACACATACTAAGTCTGATGCAACTGTTGTATGAAAGACCAAACTGATCCCTTGGACTGATTGCTAGGCTAGTCCTTCATTGCAACCTGTACTGTGCTGTTTCAGAAGTCTACTGATAATTATCTCAAAGTTTGACCCACTCAATTATTTTCAGAATTACCTATATGAGATTTAACTACTTAGAGACTGCCTGCTTTGCATATGCTGAGAAATCTACCCCATTTCTGTTGATGACTGATCAACCAGTATCTTAAATTTAGATCTGAAATATTATTGACCTTTGAACCCCTTGATCCAGTGACTGCCACCTGTGATGCTGAGCATCAACTAAACAAGTTCTTTGATTCCTCTCTTCCTGGAATTTCCTCATTTAAATCATTCTCTATAGATTTATTTTACAAGTAGTTTATAAAGTTTCATGCTGTGAGGAACTTCTTTCTTCTACATATTTATCCAAGAAGAACTCTCATGTAGCATTGACATTAATCACCATGTCTTTATTTTTATCTTAAAATTAAATATATATTTTTATATTTTTGCATGTTCAGCAGAAGACAACTTCTTGGGGCCTGTTTTCTAGTCTAGACCATATGGTGTCATGAACTGAAGTTAGCTCTTCAAACTTGAAAGCAAGTGCCTTTACCCCCTTACACATCTTTCCAGCCCATATAGATGAAGATATTGATCTAATTTTATGGATATTTTTGTATATCATATTTTCATATTTCAGAATGAGATTTTATTATATAGAAAAATTTTAATTATTATATTATTAGTTATGCTTCACTATTTTGTATAGTTAATTTAAGCTTCAGGAATCTATTCTTAATGTCTTTTATTTTATTTTTCTCATTTTAAATTATTTTACTGCTTCTCTTTATGTTTTATAAATATTTCACATGTTTCTCTGAATTGCTAATTGGATTTTCTCAATATAGAATTAAAGTTTAGAGACCATACTTTAGAAATACATATATATTCATTTTTACATGTATTATTTATATAAATTAGCCACTTTGCTGATAATTTATTCATATGTATATATGTAATAAATTTATAAAAAGTAAATATTTATGTTTCCCATTTATTTTAGTCTATTCCAAAAGGGATTAACAGACTGGACCATCCCCCATTTGAGTGACTTTGACAAATTAATTCAATTTTCTTTGTTTAAGTGTTCTTACCTCTAAAGTGAGGTGGCTAATAACAGTATTCATCTCCTAGCCTTGCAAGTTCTAGGCTAAGCAATACAGTTTTCTTCATCATTGTAGCTTAGAATAATGCCTAGCATGTAGTAAAAACTCAATGATCTTTTCATTGAACAGCCAACAAAATATGTTGATTTTCAGGAAAAAATTAATTGTAATTTGATCTGTTTAACTGGAGCTTTTCTATCAGCTGATTTTGTGATTGATTTACCAAACAATTCTTCAGAAATTTTAGGCAAAGAATCTCCTTTTGAGAACTTGAATGTTTAATAAATACATAGAGATATAGTTTGTCCTTCTTCAGCTCTGGTCAAATGCAGACTTGAAGTTCATGATGGAATCTCTGTTATGGTTAGCATTTCTTTCATTTTCTGAACACTCCATTGTTCCCCCCTTGCTCTCTAGTTCAGATTTTGAAGTCTTGAAATATGGAGGATGATTGAACAGAACTAACCAGGAAGCAATGTCTTAACTAGGCGATTCTGTATTACTTGGGTTTGGATATTTCTAGCCATGCATATGTTCAGATGTGATTTCATTTTCTTTGACATTTGTGGAGGTTTTTAGAAGTGGCCTGCCAGGACCATTGTGTTCATCTGAGAGCAGAGAGCTTCAATAAGAAAACATCTCCATAAGATCCAGCTGTAAGGTATTTTTCAAATCAGTGACTGATAGGGAGGGCCCAGCCCATTGTGGGTGCTGGCTTCCCTGATGGTCCTGGGTTCTTTAAGAAAGCAGACTGAGTGAGCCATAGGGAGCAAGCCAGTAAGCAGCACCCCTCCACGGCCTCTGCATCAGCTCCTGCCTCCAGGTTCCCACCATGTTTGAGTTCTTGTCCTGACTTCCTTCAATTATGAACAGTGATATGGAAGCATATGCCTTTCCTCCCCCTCTTGCTCTTTGGTAACGGTGTTTCTCTGCAGCAATAGAAACCCCAACTAAGACCAAATTCTGCAGTACACCTATCTTCTTATTTTTTCCAACCCTTCTGAGAGAAAGAAGCTTAGTAAATTGTCAGTTCAGAACAATTAACTCAGTTCTCCTTTAACAGAGTGCTATTGGATCTTGTGGAGGATTCTAGAAGCTCCTCACCTTTTTAAACCATAGCAGACTGGTATGATTTAGAATCAATACTGAGGGCATTATAACAACATGTCTCCATTTTGTAGTCCTTATCCTGTTTGAATCCCTGGAAGGAAGGGGATTTAAATCACTAATAGGCAGATTTACTCTGACAGACAGCAGATGTTTAGAGACTCTTGGAGACTCTTCCCAGCATAGAGGAAGGCATGCTTTCATTCTTACAGTGGGCTCTTGGGCAGCCTTGGTAACTCTTGACCTATAGTGTTTTACAGGAGGCAATACAGACACAAGAAGGTGAAAATTCTGGTAATTGATATAAAATCAAACATTTCTTTGTTTCAGTGTACACAAATGGTAGTGTTAAAGGGATGCTAGGTTTAAAATAACAAGGTTGTGAATTCTAGGAGAAAAAATAAAAGGGCTTGTAACTGGATATAAGACATGCAAGCCAGCTAAAGAAAAGGAAATACATGATATAGGAAAAACAAGTACAATTGGCATCTACGGCTCTCACTGGTTCCCATGAATCTCTGAGGACAACGATAAAGGCACGGTTACTCTTTCATATACTCTTATAACACTTGAATTTTGAGACCCAAATAATAGGAATAGCTTCTAAGAAAATATCTAGGAAGAGAAAGCTATTTCAGGGAGAAGACAATTCTAAACACACATAAACAAGGAATCAGAGATGAAGTATCCAAAGAAATTGTTGGTTATATATTAATAACCTGTCTCACATCATCTTAGTGGTCACATCTCCTCGATGGCTACATTTTAGTAGCCTGTCTGTGTTTCATGACAGTTAGGATGCCCTTTTGTGGCAAGAGATCCTTAAAGTGACAGGTTATTCATGCTATAGCAGCCCACATGTTATTCAAACTCTTTCTAAAGAACTATTCCTCAGAAGACCTGATAGTATAATTAATATAAGTGGCATTGCAATTTCAACATGCCTCCCCTTTTGGTGACATCGTAGAGGAAGTACTCTAAAACAAAGAGACTACCCATGATTTAAAGTAGAAAAAATCATCTTTCTTCAAGAATATCCTACTCACCTTATAAATATTTATAAAAACTTATTGAAAATCCACAATGTAGAATCTATAGTTGTTTCCACCTGGGGCATCCCAGCAAACCTCTTTTTGGGGTGCTTTGCTTAATTTTTAATAACTAATGTGACAGATTGCTAATTATATGTATATTTAAGCTCTGTCTCTGATAAGTTCATTCCTTTCAAATGATAAGAATTATGGATTCCCACCATGCTTACTGAACTATAACAGAAAGGAGACAATGACAGCTTCAATGTCAAAATGGACTATTCATGGGAGCAATAGCACCCAGCTGTGATTATGAAAGCTGTAGTGTCATTAAAAGAATCCATAGAAATCCAATGGCAGTGATGCCTCCACACGGAAGGAGCTGTTATGATATTTGAAACAAAGCGCCATGAGAACAGGTTCCCTGAACGTCTGTGGTGATTTTGAAAGACATCGAACAGCTATGCACTCAGATTTTTAGAATGAAGAGGAAAAATCACTCTATAGGTAAATCATTGGTGTTCCATATCTGGCTCCATGTATTTAAAAGGCTTTTCATAAACATGAATCATATGTGGGCCTCAGTAATATGTGGATAGTATAGAGAATAAGTATCAGTATGTTAAAAAATCAAATCAAACTATAACTCAGCTTGAGTCAGTAATTCTACTTCAGTTCAAATTAAAATTTAGAAAGTTGTATCTATTTTCATAATACCTTCTTACTGTTAGTAGTTCTGTGTTCTGAAGAAAGTGAAGTTTTAAATTCACTTTCAGACTTTTCACAATAATTGAGTTTTATAATAATAATAATAAGCCTTAACAGTAAGTGATTGTTAAAAATTTAATTTATAGAGGGAATTAATACCTTTGCATTTCTTACCAAGTATAAAATTTTTTAAAAAGTTGTAATGCATGATATTTTATTCTTACAAACTAGTTTTAAAAGAGAAAAATTATATATTATGCTATTATAACAAGGAATTTTACTGAAAATTTCTAAGTTCATAGTTCAGAATTCAACTCCCCTTGGTTTATTATTTCTACATATATTAGCTATTTCTCACATAATATCCATCAAAATCAAACCACTCAGTGAAATCCAGGGTCATGTCGTTTTCTTTGAAAAATTATCTTTACTATGTTGGAAAGAAATGAATTTCCTTCCTTTACTTTATTGTGGTACCTTCCATTCTGTGGCATTTACTAGCTTTTCCATTTCTGTATATTTCATATACACCTTAGTTCTTTTGTAAGATACATATATGCCTTTTTGCCCATACTTAATGATATACAACATTTGCTCAGCAACAGCACTGAATTCATATTTTTTTTTGCAATCTTCCTATGTATAATTTGACTTAAGATAGAAATCTGCAATTGGGCATTCAGAATGGCAAGTCATTATATGTGTAATAAAAACAAAAAAGTCATGATATGATATTATTTCCTATTCATTCAGTGGGAAAGATAGAAAGGGACTACAGTAGTGCTATGGGGGAAGATGTATTCTCATCTTCTCTCCAGAGAGGCAAAATGAATCCTTTTTATAATGTTATATGACAATGTATATAGAACAAAACCACACAGACCTTTCGGAGCAGCTCTTCTGTGTCTGGGGCTCTATACTTTAGAGATAAAAAAATGCTATGAGATTGCAGCATGTTTGCAATGAGAAAAAGTAGACATAAAACAAATGTTCCCATTGGCCAAACTGGATAATGGCTAATGAATTTCAACATATTATTTGAATTTATTTAGTCAATGAAAGAGGTTGATAACATTTGACTTTAAAAGGAGTTAGGATATTATACGAAACAAAGCCTGCCTAGGGTTGGAGAAAGGTTTCTGAAAAAAAGCATCTCTGGAGCATCTCATACCACTGACATCTCACCTCATCTAGTGTTTGTAGCTTTTATTATTTGATGATAGGCTGCCTGTTGTCCGCTGTGAGCTGGGTTCACGTGTGTCGTTTGTTCTCTCAGTCTCTTTGCTCACAATGCTGGTTTATTCTTTGTGAAGAACAGTCAGGCCGGCTGATCTTTCTGATTATTTTCATTTCCCTTTCTTTCTAGACAGGGTCTCATGAGCCCTGGCTGCCAACGTTTATCTTGAGCAAATCTGGTTAATAGGCAAACACCTTTTTGTGAACCTGTTCTCTCCATATGTATGCACTTATTCTATAACTTCTCTATTCATTTGTTCAATCATTTCACTGAAACACTGTAACTTTCTTTCCAGAAGATAATGAAAATGTAAACCCACTAATACATGACAAAACCCATGCATCTGTTTCCTAGCAGCAAGTCAAGTGTGAGTATTCGAGCTGTGCAAGATGACGTAAACCACTCCAGGCAAGGAAAATTATGCCACAGCTTATGTGATGAGATCAACACATCAGGCTTTTCCCCCAACGATTCTTATTAAATGAATTGTATGCTAAAAGCTTTCGATAATGAGTCAGGTTTAATAAATAATGCAATCTTCATAACTTTTTAATGCATATTCTCTCAGGACTTGTCTGTCCCCAGAAGGGGATTCATCAAACAGTCTCTGTGCATCAGAAACAAAGCAATGAAACTGGGTGGCTGAAGCACAGGTACTGGCAATGGGACTGGTCTTGCTTCACTCTCTCTGTCACCTACCAGACATGAGAAAGCTCTCCTTAGCGGCTCACAGTTGTCTTATTCAGTTTTTGTTTCTCCCATAAGTATTATAAATTGACTACTGAGACCTGCATCATGTTTGTGACTGATCTCTGATGTGCACTGATGCACTGGCAATTATATTTCTGAAATAAACTATGCAAAGTGAGACCACAGAGAATATCTGAACACATACAGAATCACACACACATTCTCTCTACACATTCTCTCTCTCTCTCTCTCTCTCTCTCTCTCTCTCTCTCTCTCTCTCTCTCTCACACACACACACACACACACACACACACAGAGGTGGGGGAGTGGAGAACAAGATGGAGAGAAATCTCTAAGAGGAATATTGACAATATATTCAGTAATTGCTCATTATGTTTATTTTTGATAGCAAAGCAAAGAAATATATAAGCATATTAAAGGTGATAATGGGGTGGGCTTTAAGACCAGGGCTAAAGCAACTCCTACTCCACCCACTTCAGTGGATCATGCCTAGACTCGTCCTAGTGTGGTGGTGTTTGACTGTATGGTTCTGGCAAAGGAGAAGATACAACTGATAAACAACTTATAAATCAGGGCCTGACTCGTATTTTGTTCAGGTGAAGTGTAAGGTGACAGCAAACTGCTGCGATAGAACTGCTGGGACATTACTCCTGAAGCTTAGCAGCTCCCAATGAAACTGACAGGCACTATCGTGGGAAATTGTGTTGTATCAGGATGTGCTGAGGGAAGTGGCTTTTTCACTTTATTCTACGATAAACTGAAATTGTGGGGAGAAATATAAGATTAAAAGCTTTTAAAGAGGCTTCTATATCAGTTATTAAACTTTTTTATGGGGTACACATTGGTATTTTGTTTACAAAATTAACAAATAAATTGTCCAAGATTATTTGGATCTATGAGACAATAGTCTGGTTTAGGAAATTATTTTCTTAGATACTTAAGCAATATTTTTCTTCTATAATTTCATTCATGTATGTAATTATTTGATAATTTAGCCCATTGTCATTCCCCCTCTTCAACAACACTCTCCCTACTTTTTTCATGTCATTTACACTATTATTTATTTAAATTTATTTACTTAGATGACTGCTTACATTAATTGCAATTTATTGTATAATCATGGCATGGCTATTTACTAGAGGATGGGCAACTTACCACTGAATGAAAATGACTCCTACTACGTCAGCAGACATTAACTGTCACTAGCTACTCACCTACAAGTGCGGTCTCGTGCTATCCACATTTTTTTGATGAAATATTGACAGGGTTAGTATTATTTATTAAAGAAATAAAGTTCAAGCAATCAGTAGCATAGATAGATAGATAGATAGATAGATAGATAGATAGATAGATAGATAGATAGATGTTTCATTTGTAGTCTATTAGCATCAAAAACAAAGAACAATTCCATTCATTTTATTCATGTACATTATTTAATAATGTACCAGCTGAAGGGAGGTTTATGGATTAACATACAGGATTGGAAAACAAGGCAGTTTATTTATCCATTACAAAGAGGTATTCAATGTATGTACTATTGAAATCTTTATTTAATCTTGGAGGGGGTTACTATTGATGTGGATGCCATTGCTAGTATGTTTTATCATTTGTGTGGTGATAGCATGATCACGTGTTTTTTTAAATGAAAATAGATTCTTCTCTCATACAATACAAACCCAGTGTCTGCTCCCTCCACTCCTCTTTATGATCTACACTTTCCCCTCCCACAGAACCACTGCCCCTCCTTTTCTGTTGACAGATGTTTCTGTCCCAACTGGTCTGCAGTTATTCAGTCCCAAAGAGGCCTACATTTATTATAAACTGGTTGGCCTATTAGCTCAGGCTTCTTATTAATTAATTCTTACATCTTGCATTAACCCATAATTCTTCTCTGTGTTAGCCATGTGGCTTGGTACCTTTATCAGTGAGGCATTTTTATCTTGCTTCCTCTGTGTCTGGGTAACAACTGCAGACTGAGCCTTTCCTCTTTTCAGAATCCCGTTGTTCTTGTCACCTCACCTATACTTCCTGCTTGGCTACTGGCCAATCAGCATTTAATGAAACCAGTACAAGTGAGAAATCTTTACAGGGTACAAGACCATTGTCCCACAGCACCCCCCCCCCACTTTTTGTAAAGAGGTCTCCAAGAGAAGACAGCCAGAAAAGACAAAACAAGATACAATAAGACAAGGCTTCTTGCTAATCCCATAATGGCTCCCTCAATCAAGATATATCTTTCCTTAACCCTCCCCTTCTCCCCTCTTCTTCCCCTTCTCCCCTTCCTTCTACCCTTACCACCATGATCCCAATTTTGCCAGGCAATCTTGTCTGTTTCCAATTTCCAGGTGGGTCAATACATGTTTTTCTTTGGGTTCACTTTATTACTTAGCTTCTCTAGGTTCATGAACTATAGGCTCAATGTTCTTTGTTTATAGTCAGTATCCATATATGAGTGAGTACATACCATATTCATTTTTTGGATCTGGATTACCTCACTCAGAATAGTGTTTTCTAATTCCATACATTTGCATGCAAAATTCAAGATGTCATTGTTTTTTATGGATGAGTAGTACTCTAATGTGTAAACATGTTACACTTTCTTTATCCATTCTTCAGTTTAGGGGCATCTAGGTTGTTTCCAGGTTCTGCTTATTACAAATAATGCTGCTATGAACATAGTTGAACAAATGCTTTTGTAGTATGATTGAACATCTGGCTCTAGAAAAATTTCCAGAAATCCACAAGATGACCCAAGCTAAAACCATAAGCAATAGAGGAGAGGTTGCCTGAATTGATCTTGCCTTGTATTCAGACTGATGGTTATCTTAAATATCACCATAGACCCTTCGTTCAACAACTGATGGAAACATAGACAGAGTCCCACATCTGAACACTCGATGAAGTTCCCAAGGTCCAGGTGAAGAGTAGAAGGAATGAGAATATGAGCGAAGAGGTCAAGACCATGAAGGGTTTATCCACTGAAACAGTTTACCCGAGCTAATGGGAGCTCAGGAACTCCAGATAGGCTGGGAAGGAACAAGCATAGGAACAAAGCAGTCCCTCTGAATGTGGTTGACAACTGTATGGCTGGGGCAGACTGAGGGGGCACTGGTAGTGGCACTGGGATTTATCTCTACTGCATGAAATGGAGTTTTGGGAACCTATTCTCTTCTAATGTATACATTGCTCAACCTAAATGTAGTAGGGAGGGCCTTGGACCTTCCACAAAGCAAAGTGTCTTACCCTCTCTTAGGATTAGAGGGGGATGGGGTGGGAGGGAATGTGGAGGGAATGGGAGTAGGGGAGGGAGTGGAAATTTGATTGATTTTTTTAAATCTAATAAAAACAAACAAACAAACAGAACAAAACAAAACAAAAACCTCCAAAAAAACAAAACAAGCAAAAACAAACAAACAAACAAAAAACAAAAAAGAAGACAAGGCAAAAGCCATCATATTGATTTTGGACAAGAAAATCCAGTGAGAGGGGAAAGAGTCCCAAGAACAGGCAAAGTAATCAGACATACACCTGCTTCCACTGTTAAGAGATACCCCCCAAAAAAGTCCATCACGCTAACAGCCATCCCATATATGCAGAAGACCTAGCGACCTAGTGTAGATCCATGCAGACTCTATGCTTGCCACTTAAGTCTCTCTGAACCCATGCGAAGCCTGCCTAATTGATTTGGTGGGCCATGTTCTCCTGGTATTCTCCATCCCCTCTGACTCTTAGAGTCTTTCTTTCCCTTCTTCCGTGGGTTTTCCCATCTGAGAGGTGAGGGAGAAAATGGGTGACCATTAGTGTAGTCTCTCTCCCTCCCTGTGCTAATGTCTGGCTGTGGATCTCTGCACTGGTTCCCATGTGCAACTAGAGGAAGCCTCTCTAATGATGACTGGACAAGACAATGACATACTATGAGTATAGCAGAATATCATTATCCATATTTAAAACTTGTATCTGGACAGAGGAAATACTTACTTAAAATGCTATTATCTGCAACACCAGCATGATGGATATGTTTGCTCAGCTTAATGTAACAATTAGGCCAACTTTTGGTCACAGGACTTACATGATCCCAGTGGATAAAGAAGACAGAACTGTTTAGCTGTTCAGCACAACTCCATATATCACTGATATGAAACTGAATTTAGTAATGATCAAGTGAATTTTACCAGATCATATACAAGAACAGCTCTGGCAAGTCAGAAACCATGATGGAATTTTAACTATTGCTAGAACTCTTTATGAATCTATATCACTATTATAAATGTACAAACATCAGGGAAATACAAGGTTTTTGCCTTCTACATCTGTATAACCACAAATATCCTAACATGATGACAGTTTAAAATTTGCTGAGTGTTTTTTCTGGGTTCTTCACCAAACTATGCATATCATATAGTTTACCTGCTTTTCTCATCAATTCTATTATATATATATATATATATATATATATATTTATGTATCCATTTTGTTTGTGATATTACAGAAAGTAATTTTACTTTATGAAAGAAGATTAATCATCCTCCCTTTGTAATTGTCACCTTTGGGGTAGATTGAAACCAAACAAAGACTACCCTGGCATCTTATATATTTTTATTTTGTGCAGAATAACAGCTAAAGAGAGACAAGCAGTCCTTTACGTCACATTGACCTAAATAATGAATATTTAATGAAGAAGTCTCACATGAGATATTTTTACCATGTAAAAATTACGAAATTTCTCAATATGATCTTCAGAGCCTGCTCCAAAAAAGCCAGGCAGAGTGTCTGGAAGGAGGCACGAGGTTGAAGAAATGGTAGATTGTAAGAAACTGAGACAGACAGCACAGGATAGATCCAGGAGAACTGATGGTAAATACCAACCAGCCCAGAGTTTATTTTAGGGTCTGCTTATATATAAAAGTAGAATGAAGCACAGTACAGACTGCCAGTATCTAACCACAGGACTATCCCTGTTCTTGAGTAAGCAGTTTCAATTTCTATCTTGATGTTCCTGAGGTTTGGCATCAACAGTGTTCTTTCTAATAGCTAGTGTGTTCTTTTCTCATGGGCAAAATGTTCTTTCCCATGAGCTTAATCAGAACCTTCTCACAGACCTCAAGGATGCAGGCAGAGCAGGCAAGGTTGAACTCAAATGACTTTTTCAAGTCTGAATTGACTCCAGATGGAAACTGAGTCACATGTGGGTTTCCACAATGATTCCCTACCCGCAAGGTTACTGAAGGCCAAATGTCTGAGGGTTTCAGAATTAATCAGCATGATCTTTAAGTCTTTGCTTTTTGTCTGGCAAGTACCCTTTCAACATCTGTCTGTGAGCTCTTTGAATTTGGAATCAACAATACCTAGCATCATAGCTGAAAAATATAGGAATGGTATTTATCTTCAGTCTTCACTGCCTATACTGACCAATGGAAGGATATCTATCACATTTCTCCTAAGGACAAGATCGTACGTAAAAGCAACAATTTGGGGGAAGAATCTATTTACCAAGAACTTCTGAGGAGAAACACTAGTGTGGAATGATCAGTAGAGCTACACAACAACTAAAGACTTTGAATATATGTGGTTTTATTTATTATTTATCAATAGTTTGTTCGCTTCATATTCTTAATGAATGATTTGTGCTCTACTGCCATTTTATCTATTTTGTGACTGACACTGATAACACTGAAATTTTGTTATAATGGTTGTATCTCTCTTATGAAGATTGTTGGATTAAAGTATTTAGTAGAACTTTTCCCTTTTATTGAAAATACATTTATTTCCCTATATAATATATCTGATTATGTGTGTCTCCCACTCTTCCCAACTTGTCCTCCCCTCTCCTCTTATCCAGATCCACTCCCTTTTTGTCTCTTATCAAACAGGCTTCTAAGGAACAATAATAAAATAAGATAAAAAAGAAACTAATACATTGGACAAAACAAACAGAAAGAAGGAAAGGAGCAAAAAAGGGCATAAGAATTGGAGACCTACTCTTTTCCACACTCAGGAACCCCATAAAAACACTGAACTGGACGCCATAACACATATGCAGAGGACCTGGTGCCAACCTGTGCAGGCCCTGTGCGCGCTTCTCAGTCTCTTTGAATTCATATGACAGGGTCTTGTTTTCTTGGCGCTCCATTCATATTGGTAAAACAGGCTTTATTATAAAATTGTTTTCTTTTTGAGGCTGACTCACTTTGTTCCTAGCTTAGGCATATTACTTAACTGTATTGAGTCTCAGTGCCTTCAATGTTCTAAGGATAATCATTTACTTCTGAGAGCATTTAGGAAGTTCAAGTCAGTACTATCATTTTGGCAGAGGTTTCTCTGTACAGATAAAGAATCCAGATTCTTTGTGTGCTTTCCATATTTACATGGCTTTATTTTAAACTCTATTTCTTTTATTTACATTTTTATTTTTTGGTTTTTTGAGACAGGGTTTTCTATGTATTTTTGGCTGTCCGGGAACTCACTCCATAGACCAGGCTGTCCTTGAACTCACAGAGATCTGCCAGCCTCTGCCTCCCAAGTGCTGGAATTAAAGGTGTGTGCCACCACACCCAACTACTCTCTCTCTTCTTTGAATTTTATCCTTTTCTTTTCTCTCCCAAGCCTACATATATTTGTAAACACACTGTAAATCATTTAGAGGTTTTTCACTTGAATCTCTCTTTACTGTATATCTCTCTTTTTTCTGAACATATGAATTTTTAATTTGCTAATCAATATGGCTAGGATTAAAGCCCTGGTTTGACAACTGGATCTACCCCATTCCTTAGCTTTCTGAGTGTTTAGCCTCATGGCAAAGGTACTGTCCAGAGCCATGTTTATTGCCAGAACTCTATGGAATTTCAAGGTCCATGCCACCACCAAGAAGCATGCTGTCGGCTATTAATAAACACCATTTAAGTGTTTTGTGGCAGAGCCTCTTAAAAGAGCTGCAAGATTTTTGCAGCTAAAGCTGAGTCAGGAAACCTCTCTTTAATGATATGCACTTGCCTCTAGCAAACAGAGCTTACCTGAGAAAATGCTGCTACCAAGAAGCCATGCTTCAATCTGTTATTTTGTGTCTAGAATTACTTCCCAAGTTCTCTCAGGCTTAATGTGGATGCAGTTGTAGATGTTAGCTCCATTGTGTTGACAGAGGCTTCTGTCCCGCTTGGTCCCACAGCCATCTACATTACACACAGAGGTCTACATTAATTATAAACTGGTTGGGTCTGTTAGCTCAGGCTTCTTATTAACTCTTATAACTTACATTAACCCATAATTCTTGTCTGTCTTAGCCATGTGGATTGGTACCTTTTACCAGCGAGGCATTCTAATCTTGCTTCCTCTGTGTCTGGATGAAAACTGTAGACTGCCCCTTTCCTCTTCCCAGAATTCTCCTGTTCTGGTCACCCTGCCTATACTTCCTGCCTAGCTACTGGCCAATCAGCATTTTATTAAACATGTACAAGACATAAATCTTTACAAAGTACAAGACCATTGTTCTCACAGCACTATCAAATGTTCAGTTCTTAGCAAAAAGAGATACATTCTCTTTGAATTAAGGTTTGAATATCCATAGATAACACACAGAGTATAAGTCATAAGAGAATACACCAAATATCACTTAGAACTCTAAAGGCAGGCTCAACCAAGAACTTTTCAAGAAATGCCATGCTCTGAGTACAGAAGAATGTTTAAATTAGTTCCTCTTGGAATTGCTGTAGCTGGCTATGCTGAGGATTACAGCCTCAGTGCTGCCCTCTTCTGTGCTCTGACATGAAGTTTACTATCTCTTTTACATCCATATTTAACCTAAGTGACTATCATTTCCACACTTGTGATGTTAGAGTGACAACTTTTATTTCTCCATTTCAATGTCTGTTCCTTCAAATCCATTCAAATATTCCCTATAATTCACTTACCTCTAGCTTGTCCCACTTCTAGCAGGGTTTCTAGTGCCCTGTGTCCTGTTCTTATAGTAAACAAAAAGGGTTTCAGGAAACTATAAAATTGTAGTTAAGTTCTGAAGAACAAGTAGGAATGAAATGTCTACAGAGGTGCCAATTTTCTTTTACATCTTAGGAGGATGCTGCACCTCAAGTGTAGTCTCTAGTTTTGTTAGTCCTCATGAGAGGAAACGATAAGATTGCACTGCAATTGTGATGGCGAGGCTGTCACTTTCAGTTTTGATGGCCATTCTAAAACAGGGCTTCCGGTACAACCACCAGAAGAGGGAGGGGATAAGCAGTTTTATCAGTTTATGACTCCAGAGGGGGTGCTTACTTTGATGCCATATTAGCAAAAATGACATGAACACAGACATTAATATGTTGTTTTTCTCTGGATATGAAATATACTGAACATTTTCATTATTGTAGAGTATAACATTATGTTTATTCCTCCATCCCTCGATATTTAGAAGAATCATTTGGCACACTTTAACAGTTTATATAGTTTTTATGCCAGTTATCAATTTCTCCTTTGCTTTTGGTCAGTCTGTGGTATATATATATATATGTGTGTGTGTGTGTGTGTGTGTGTGTGTGTGTGTGGTATATATCATTTACATATACTCCTGAACTGATTTACATTCTGGTCTTCATGTTTACAGAGCTATGGAATCATTTTTTGAAATGGAACATTGATAGGAAAACATTTGAGCAACTTGAGGGATGTATGCACTATTAGTAGTGTGGTCTTATCATGAATGGTTAACAAGATATGTCTTCCACCAAATGTTTTTTCATTAAGGAAGATTGATAACAGTCCTGTTTATAAAGAATGAATAGACAATAATAGCAATCAGGCCAACAAGGGCTTTAAGTCATGTGCTGTGTAATTAACAGGAGATTATTACTGCCAGAGAGGACATCTGCTTAAGTATAAGTTGGAATAACAAATAGCTCAGTAAAGCTTTCAAAAACAGAATGCTGTGACATGAAGTTTACTTGTGGTAATTTTAATAAGTGACAGCCAAGTTAATCTTGCACATCAATGGGAAGTTTGCCTCTTCTAGTCTAGGTGATACTAGATGTTAATTTGGTAGCTTTAGAATTTGTTTCTTATTTCTTAAATAATATGCAATACCTTCAATAATTTGGCATAAATAAAAATTATTTCTGTTTCTTCTTATATTAAATATATATGCAAATTTTATTATAGGCATGCATATTTTTAGTATTCTTTGCTCATCTTTTTTTAAAAAAGGAACTGACCTTGAATATAATTTTAAAATCGCAATTTGTACTAAATTAGGCAAACTTTTTTCAAAGTTCTGGTAACAAGGATATTTTTGAATTAGCTTGATTTAAAATATATTTTAACTGAAAATCCTTCACTCAAACTGAAATCAAGTTACTGGGAAACTTAAAAGATAGATGCAAATGCACAGTGATAGCAAATCCTACAAAAGAATAAACAACACACAACTAAGCTTTGGCAGAAATATGCATCAGTCTGAGATTCATTCAAGAAGATATAAAAACATAAATATAAAATGGGGATATATGTGTACATTTTTAAAACAGCATAAAATGAAGTTACATTCAAGAACAGGTTTTCAAGTATTTCATTAGTAAGACCATCGAATAGTTCTATACATCAGCAAAATTTTGATGCATAAAAATCTAAGAAACATTAGTAGTTGTTTTAAAATTTTTGTAAATCTATCTATAGGCTATATATTTAAGGTAAAATTTCAACTAGGTTCCAGGAAATTGACACATGACAAGAAAAACATGGTAATGGCATTTTCTGGGAAAATTTTGGTATTAATCGTTTAGACAAGGCCATGACTTTGGTATCCTAGGTAGGGAGTCTTAGTTTTAGAAAACAACAACAACAAATAAAAATAAGGATGAGATTTGAGCTGACATGTTTAACTATGCCTCTCAATGTTATGACCTGTGTCCTGTTATGATGCAATGAGACTCATACCAGATATCAGAGATTCAGGTTTTATGTTAGTGGATTTTTCAGTCCCCATGTTTATAATTTACTCTTTGTGTAGCATTTTAGTGTAACAAAGTAATACTTTAAAATGAGATAAATTTGGATATATTTATTAAAATATAAACTCTTTTCTTCTATTCAGTGTCTTTCACATAATTTTATAGTTTACAAACAATTGCATATCTAATATATTTTCGATCTCTTAATAAAATAAATATCAAAAAATGTAATTTTAAAAATTCTTGTTTCCTAAGTTAAAACCCTTTGACAATTTTATAACTTGTATGATATTTTTCTCCTTTGTACTCTTTTATTTTCAGTTGCTTATTAATATGAATGAATATATTCAAATTATTTACCCATACATCTTTGGATTAATTATCTGTAACATATTTTTTCTAATATTTCTCTTCTGCATCAATCGAACAAATGTATTTCATATTTTTTATAAAATATACTATGTAATGTAAAAATTGGGACTTCCTGTAAGTTTATTGCTCACAGGTTATGTTATGCATACCTAAGAATATTTGTCACTACCTGCTGTATTGAAGTGTCTGAAGAGGTTTTTGCAGAACTACCTACTCATGCAAACACAAAAGTTTAAATAAGTATAGCACAAACTGATGAAACACATGCATGTTGAATATTTATTATCGCATAGAAAAGAGACAGTAATGTGGTGGGAACTAAATTGCTTTCTTTGAGAAGATGATGCATGAAAGTTGCAAAGAATTGTGTCATTGGGAAACAGCAAAAACATGAGATGTTTGGCATTTTAATTGGTTTATAAATGTCGCTATGCTATGTTATTATCTTAAAGTAACTGAAACTACAAATTGGAGATGACATGTTGGCTTATGCAATATTGAACTTGTTTATAATGCTCTAATTCATCCTTGGACCAGATTCATATTGTTAAAGGAATGTTTATACTTTC
This sequence comes from Ondatra zibethicus, assembly GCA_004026605.1. Lineage (NCBI taxonomy): Eukaryota > Metazoa > Chordata > Mammalia > Rodentia > Cricetidae > Ondatra > Ondatra zibethicus. The sequence continues at coordinate 34,712 of PVIU01002609.1, read as the reverse complement.
AATCAAAATAGACATTCATGATATTTGATTTACTTTTGTGTACATAATACGTGTATTGGTAATCTTCTTAGAACTCAATTTTACTTGCTTAGCCAACACTATTCTTTCTGACTCTGGTGTTAAAGGACCAAAGGCATCTGGCAATTCCCTAGGTTTCTTCTTCTTCATGTAATTGAAAGTGAGTGATCAAGGTCGTTATCAGAATATGAACAGTTATGACATCACACCTCATAATAAAGCATATTTAGGTTATAATATAATTTTAACACTACAAAATAACTAACTCAAAATAAAAAGCCTTAAATTTTAATTTCAAAGTGTCCATTACTTACCATGACAGAGATGGAAAGATGCCTAAGATGTGAAGGACCAAGGTTTGTCCTTTCTTCATATTTTTAGGGATCTCCTAAATTTAGAAATCTAGTTTTTATTCTGAGCACTTTGGAACACTAGCCTCATTGATTATTTTTCTATACCATGTTTACTATAATATATTATAATAAATATATCATATTTATTATAAATTTTGTATTATATTAACAATATCATACTAAAATGTGTTGGATTTATACACAGACCAGGCCACTTTTATAGAATTTTGCATATTCTAAAACTGCCCAAAACTTCTATATGGTTATTATCTTCTTTGGGATTCTTGGTCATGACTCTTCTGCACTTGTCTTGTATCTATGGATTTTCTCTATCTCTTGGTTGTTCTCTGTTCTGCCTTTCTGCATCTTGGTAAAAGCCTTTTGTAGTTTTTGTCTTACGTGGATCACTTAAGATTTGTTTTTTCATTTCCTATTAATTGGATCTGTTGTTCTAAAGTAATGAGTTTTTCATTACATTGAGTTTTCAGGTAGGGAAATAGTTCTAATTTGAATCAGATGTATAAATTGATTCGGTAGAGAAGCTTTTCTGTAGTACAAAATTAAACAAGACTTCATGCAGTAGTCACAGAGTTTTACTGTTTAATCTTTTCATGCTTAATGTTGTGGAGACCAAAAGAACACTCCTTTTCCCAATTTCACTAGGAAGTTTAGATATCCTGGATTTTTAAATTGTTTCTGTCTCTATTATCTATCACTTCTCTATATATACCTATCTATATCTATTTACTTTTCTTCTATCATCTATTTTGCTATATGTCTATCACTTTTCTTATGTATTAATTATATTTACCTATGAATATGTGTAAATATATACATGATAGCTAAAATATATCTTCCCAGAAATGTATGTATATTTATTTCATATCTATCTATCTATCTATCTATCTATCTATCTATCTATCTATCTATCTATCTATCTATCTATTATCTATCTATCTATCTATCTATCTATCTATCTATCTATCTATCTACCAATCTTCCTGTCTATATACATAACTATAAAATATGATCATTAGTATGAGTACATACACCGGTATATGCACAATTCTCTAAGTCCAAAGAGATAATGATCTGTAAATGATTCTCTCTGACAATAAATTAGAAAACAAGTATAAGTGACAGAAATTTGCCGAGCTGTGTACTTATAATTTAATCTTTATTCTTGTGGGACATGCATTTTTATTTTAGAAAAGGAACCAGCATAATTTTTTAAAGCTTTAGTTATTTAAGAGACCTTTGAAAAAGCCTTTTCCTGAAATTTAAGTGAGGATGGGAGGGAAGGAAGAAAAGAAAGATAAAGAGATAACTCAGCCTGTTTTACTTATCTCTGTCTCTCTCTCTCTCCATGAAACCTTTCAGTGTGCAAAAATATAAATGTTGTGTTGTGTAGGCATAATTATCAAAGCACCTTCTATGTGTATGGAGCACAGAAGGAGTATGACTAATTGAGTACTGCTCACAGAATACACAATTAACAGTTTGACAAACAAAGGATGATGATATTCATTTTTCTTCTGAACATGATCAGAATTTGTTACTTATTCTGCAGAGATACCAAAATGAGGTACAGCTTTTGAATGTACTATGAATTCTCATTGTATATTTGCAAAAGTTTTGTGTATATGTAAATGATGGTTCACTATAATAAACCAACATTTATATAGCTCATTAACCTATGGTGGTCAATTTTAACTTGTATTTCTTTGTTTCTGATTTTATATAATTTATGTGTGGTTTTACTAATTATTTATATCTACCTTATCTTTTATGATAACTAAGGAAAACTATGACTATCTATTCTTCCATTCCATCAAAGACTCCAGAAGGATATAATATTACCTAAGTAAACATGAAGTGCATTGTAAGCAACTTCCAAAACTCTAGAAATGACGGAGACATCTCACTACCTGGGCAGTCACCCAAAGTTCTTTTGTAACTTTAGGGCACCTATCTTCATCCCACAGGCCCATAGTAACCAGCAGACTTTTACATGAAGCAGGAAATTTCAAAGATAGTTCCACCTATTTTGGCAGTTTGTCATTCACTTTCTTCTGAATAATGTCTAGCAGGTTCTTTAATGAAGCAGGAACCCTGAAGGAGCATCTCACTTTTAGGCAAGTTCAGCAGGCATTTGTCTGTGGGTCCTGCATGCCCAGATTAATAGGCCAGCACAAATTGGCTTTGATGGGAGAGAATAAGAAAATGAGAGGAGTGGGTAAGGAAATTAAGATTATCTGAGATGAGTTGGTGTAGGGAAATGAATATGATAAAATCATATTGTTTGTTGCTGCTAATATTGAATCAGGAAGACCTCTCTTAAAGGAGATGCAGTGCCCCTGTTTGCCGCCAGCAAACAGAGCTCATCCCCACCCTCCAACCCTCCCAAAATGCTGGCTACCAAGAATCTGGGCTTAATTCTGTTCTTTTGTGTCTAATTCCTTTCCAAGCTTTCTAAAGTTTTATGTGGATGTATTCAGCCCCATTTGGTGCGCCAATCTGTTGTTGGAAGGCTGCTCTTTCATTCCCTGGTTGCCCATATCCAAAATAACCACACAGAAATTGTATTAATCAAAGTACTGCTTGGCTTATTATCTTATGCATATTTCTAGCTAGCTTTTACACCTTAAATCAATCCATTTTTATTAATCTGTGTATTGGCACATGGTTGTACCTGCCAGTAAAGTTTAACTTTGTGTCTGGCATCGGTCTACTGCAGTGGCTACATGGCTTCTCCTTAACTCAGCCTGCTTGCTCCCCCTCTATCTGCTTGGAATTACCACCTTGCCCTATTCTGCACTGCAATAAACCCAAAGTAACTTCTTTATTAACCAATGGCATTCACACCATACAGAGGGGAATCCCATCTCATACATGCACTAAATGAAGCAACTTATGGGATCATGGGTTTATTTTGGGTTATGGGTTTATATTGGTTTATAGCTTTAAGGGAAAACAGTCCATAATGGTGTTCAAGGCATGGCAGTGATCATCCAAAGAGGAGGGATTTTACAGCAAGGAATAGTTTATCAAATTTCAGCAGAACAACAAGCAGAGATTTTGAGTTGAAAGCTGAAAAGATTATGTTAAGTGTGTGGAGATGGAGAAAAAAGATAATTATAACAAAGGGCCCATTTCCAGTGGCCAACTCCTGTAAACCAAGACTCACATTTTTAAAAATGCTACAACTTTGCAAAATAGTTTACTAGATGAGAAACAATAGTTCAAAAAAAGCTTGTGGGAGACAGTTATATATAATAAAAAATAATGACAGTAAGAGAACTGCTTAGCATTTAAACCATAGTCATATCTCTATAATGAATCTAAAATTACATATGAAAAAATAAACAATATTATGTATTTTCTTTTATTTTTTGAAGTAAAACTCATGAAGGTTGTTTTTTATTCATTTTAAATTAAGTAAAATATTAATTTGCATGTCAATTATTTAAATTCCAATAGACCACTTAATTAAATGTACTTCAAACAAGTCTTTAGCCATCTTTTTTTATTGCTTTGTAAATAATACCATTCAAAATTTCCACCTCCTCCCATTTCCCTCTGACTCACCCCTCCCCCAACAGTCCTAAGAGATGGCAGGGTACCCTGCCCTGTGGGAAGTCCAAGGCCCACCCCCTCCATCCAAGGCTAGGAAGGTGTGCATCCAAACAGACTAGGATCCCAAAAAGCCAGAACATGCAGTAGAAACAAATCCCAGTGCCATTATCATTGGCTTCTCAGTCAGTCCCCATTCATAGAGTCTGGTTTGATCACATGCTTATTCAGTCCCAGTCCAGCTGGCCTTGGGGAGCTCCCATTAGATCAGGCACACTATCTCAGTGGGTGGACCAAACCCTCACGGTCCTGACTTCCTTGCTCATCTTCTCCCTCCTTCTGCTCTTCAACTGGACCTTGGGAGCTCGGTCCAGTGCTCTGATGTGGGTCTCTGTCTCTATCTCCATCCAACGCCAGATGAAGGTTCTATGGTGATATTCAAGATGTTCATCAGTGTGGATATGGGACAAGGCCAGTTCAGGCACCCACTCCTCTAATGCCCAAGGACCTAGCTGGGGACATCCCCGTGATTACCTGGGAACTGCTCTAGAACCAAGTCGCTTGCCAACCCCAAAATGGCTACCTTAATTAAGATATCTTCTTCCCTGCTCCCATATCCATCCTTCCTCCATCTCAACCATCCCAAACCCACAAGCTCTCTGCAATCCTCCCCTTCTCCCTTCTCTCTCAACCTCCCCCCTTCCCCCACCCCACCCCCATGCTCCCAACTTTTGCCCAGCGATCTTGTTTCTATTTCCAGGAGGATCTATATATGTTTTTCTTTGGGTTCAGCTTATTTAGCTTCTCAAGGACCACAAACTATAGGTTCAATGTCCATTGTTAATGGCAAGAATCCACTAATGAGTGAGTACATACCATATTAATATTTTTGGGTCTGGGATATCTGACTATTTCCATCCATTTGCAAGCAAAATTAAAGATATCATGGTTTTTACTGCTGAGTAGTACTCTAATGTGTATATTTTCTTTATCCATTCTTCCCTTGAGGGGCATCTAGGTTGTTTCCAGATTCTGGCTATTACAAATAGTGCTGCTATGCACATAATTGAACACATGCTTTTGTAGTATGATTGGACTTCTCTTGGGTATATTCCCAAGAGTGGTATTGCTGGATACTGAGGTAGGTTGACTCCCAGTTTCCTGAGACACTGCCACACTGATTTCCAGAGTGGTTGCCCAAGTTTTCATTCCCACCAGCAATGGATGAGTGTTCCCCTTACTCCACATCCTCTCCAGCATAGGTTACCATTGGTGTTTTTGATTATAGCCATTCTGACAGGTGTAAGATGGTATCTCAAAGTTGTTTTGATTTGCATTTCCCTGATCACTAAGGAAGTTGAACATGACCTTAAGTATATTTGGCCTTTGAACTTCTTCTGTTGAGAATTCTCTGTTCAGTTCAGTATCCCATTTTTTTAATTTGGTTATTTAGAATGTTAATGTCTAGTTTCTTGAGTTCTTTATATATTTTGGAGACCAGACCTTTGTTTGATGCAGGGTTGGTGAAGTTCTCCCTCCCATTCAGTAGGATGCCTTTTTGTCTTAATGACAGTGTCCTTTACTTTAAAGAAGCTTCTCAGTTTCAGGAGTTCCCATTTACTCATTGTTGCTCTTATTGTCTGTGATACTGGGTTTATACATAGGAAGTGGTCTTCTGTGCCTATTTGTTGCAGACTATTTGCCACTTTCTCTTCTATCATGTTCAGTGTGGTCAGATTTACATTGAGGTCTTTAATCCATTTGGACTTGAGTTTTGTGCATGGTGATAGATAGGGAACTATTTTCATTCTCCTACAAGTTGACATCCAGTTATGCCAGCACCATTTGTTAAAGATGCTTTCATTTTTTCATTGTATACTTTTAGCTTCTTTGTCAAATATGAGGTGTTCATAGATTTGTGGATTAATATCCGGGTCTTGGATTTGATTCCATTGGTCGTTGTCTCTGTTTTTATGCCAATACCAAGCTGTTTTCATTACTGTAGTTCTGTAATAGAGTTTGAAGTCAGGGATGGCAATGCCTCTGGAAGTACCTTTATTACATAGGATTGTTTTGGCTACCCTGGGATTTTTTTTTCCATATAAAGTTGATTATTGTTCTCTCAAGGTCTGTGAAGAATTTTGTTGGGCTTTTGATGAGGATTGCATTAAATCTATAAATTGCCTTTGGTAGAATTGCCATGTTTACTATGTTTATCCTACCAATCCAGGAGCATGAGAGATGCTTCCATTTTCTGGTATCTTCTTTAATTTCTTTCTTCCAAGACTTAAAGTTCTTGTCAAATAGAATTTCACATCCTTGGTTAGTGTTATCACAAGATACTTTATGCTATTTGTGGCTATCGTGAAAGGTGATGTTTCTCTGATTTCCCTCTCTGCTTCTTTTTTCTTTGTGTATAGGAGGGCTACAGATTTTTTTGAGTTAATCTTGTATCCTGCCACATTACTGAAGATATTAATCAACTGTAGGAGCTATTTGGTAGAGTACTTGGGGTCACTGTTGTATACTATCATATCTTCTGCAAATAAAGATAGTTTGACTTCTTCCTTTCCAATTATAATCCCCTTGATCTCCTTATGCTGTCTTATTGCTATTGCTAGAACTTCAATCACTATATTGAAGAGGTATGGAGTAAATGGTCAGCCTTTTCTTGTTCCTGATATTAGTGGAATGGCTTTAAGTTTTTCTCCATTTAATTTGATATTAGCTGTCGGCTTGCTGTATATTGCTTTTAATATATTTATGTATGAACCTTGTATTCCTAATCTCTCCAAGACCTTTATCTTAAAGGGGTGTTGAATTTTGTCAAATGATTTTCAGCATCTATTGAAATGATCATATGGTTTTTTCTTTCAGTTTATTTATATGATGGATTACATTGATAGATTTTTGTATATTGAACTAGCCCTGCATCTCTGGGATGAAGCCTACTTGATCATATTGGATAATTTTTTAGATGTGTTCTTGGATTCTGTTTGCCAGTATTTTATTGAGAATTTTTGCATCAATGTTCATGAGTGAGATTGGTCTGTAATTCTCTTTCTTGGTTGAGTCTTTGTGTGGTTTTGGTATTAGGGTAACCATAGCTTCATAAAAAGAGTTTGGCAATGACTCTTCTGTTTCTATTATGTGAAACACCTTAATGAGTGTAGGTATTAGCTCTTCTTGGAAGTTCTGGTAGAATTCTGTATTAATCCAATTTGGTCCTGGGCTTTGTTTTGGTTGGGAGGTGTTTTATAACAGCTTCTATTTCCTTGTGACTTATATGTCTACTTAAATTGTTCACCTGGTCTTGATTTAATTTTGGTATATTGTAATTATCTAAAAAAATGTCCATTCTTTTACATTTTCCAATTTTGGGGCATACAGGCTTTTGTAGTAAGAACTAATGATTCTCTGAATTTCCTAAGTGTCTGTTGTTATGTCCCCCTTTTCATATTTGATCTTGTTAATTTTCATATTCTCTCTCTGCCTTTTGATTAGTTTGGATAGGGGTTTGTTAATCTTGTTGATTTTCTCAAAGGACCAGCTCTTTTTTCATTGATTCTTTGAATTGTTTTCTGTGTTTCTATTTTTTTTTTATTTCAGCCCTCAGTTTGATTATTTCCAGTCTTCTACTCCTTCTGGATGAGTCTGCTTCTTTCTTTTTCTAGAGCTTTCAGGTATGCCATTAAGTCTCTAATGTGAGCTTTCTCCATTTTCTTTATGTGGGCACTTATTGCTATGAACTTTCCTCTTAGCACTACTTTCATAGTGTCACATACGTTTGGGTATGTTGTGTCTTTATTTTCATTGAATTCAAGGAAGACTTTAATTTCTTTCTTTATTTCTTCCTTGACCCAGGGGTGGTTCAGTAGTTGACTGTTCAGTTTCCATGAGTTTGTAGTCTTCCTGGGGATAGAATTGTTGTTGAATTCTAACTTTAATCCATGGTGATCTGATAAGACGCAGGTGGTTATTCCAAATTTTGTATCTGTGGATGTTTGCTCTGTTTTGACTATGTGATCAATTTTTGAGAAGGTTCCATGAGATGTTGAGAAGGTATATTCTTTTCTATTTGGGTGGAATGTCCTATAGATGTTTGTTAAGTTCATTTGATTCATTACATCGGTTAGTTCTCTTATTTCTCTGTTAAGTTTCTGTCTGGTTGACCTGTCCATTGGTGAGAGAGGAGTGTTGAAATCTCCTACTATTAGTGTGTGGGGTTTGATGTGTGTTTTGAGTTCTAGTAATGTTTCTTTTACATATGTGGGTGCTTTTATATTAGGGGTGTTGATATTCAGGATTGAGACTTCATCCTGATAAATTGTTCCTGTTATGAGTATAAAGTGTCCTTCTCCATCTCTTCTGATTAGTTTTTGTTTGAAATCAATTAGTTAGATATTAGTGTAGCCACACCCACTTGTTTCTTATGTCCATTTGATTGGAAAACCTTTTCGCAATCGTCTATTCTGAGGTAGTGTTTGTCTTTGAGGTTGAAGTGTATTTCTTGTAAACAGCAGAATGTTGGATTCTGTTTTCATATCCATTATCTTAACCTGTGCCCTTTTATAGGTGAATTGAGTCCATTGATATTAAGTGATATTAATGACCAATGGTTGTTAACTCTGGGTTTTTTTTTTTTTTTGGTGGTAGTGCTTTTGTGTTTCCCTTCTTTGAGTTGTGTTGGTGGAGGGTTGTCAGATGTCTGTGTTATTATGGGTGTTGTTGGCTTCCTTGGTTTGTGGTTTTCCTTCTAGTACTTTCTGTGAGGTTGGATTTGAGGATATGTATTGTTTAAATCTGTTTTTTCCTGGAATATCTTGTTTTCTCCATCAATGGTGAAAGAAAGCTTTGCTGGGTATAGTAGTCTGGGCTTGCATCCATGGTCTCTTAGTGTCTGCAGCACATCTATCCAAGACCTTCTGGCTTTCATGGTTTCCATAGAAAAGTCAGGTGTAATTCTGATGGTTTACCTTTATATGTTAATTGATCCTTTTCCTTTGCAGTTCTTAGTATTCTTTCTTTATTCTGTATGTTTTGTGTTTTGATTAATATATCGTGAGGGTATGCATTCTTTTTTGATCCAGTCTATTTGGTGTTCTGTTTGCTTCTTGTACCTTCATAGGAATATCCTTTTTTAGGTTGGGAACCTAAAAGTTTCCTTCTATAATTTTGTTGAATATATTTTCTGAGCTTTTGAGCTGTAATTCTTCTCCTTCTTCTACCCCTATTATTCTTAGGTTTGGTCTTTTCATGGTGGGCCAGATTTCCTGCATGTTTTGTGTTAAGAATTTGTTGGATTTGCTGTTTTCTTTGATGAATGACTTTATTTCCTCTATAGTATCTTCAGCGTCTGAGATTCTTTCTTCTACCTCTTGTATTCTGTGGGTTATACTTGTCTCTGTAGTTCCTGTTCATTTACCCAGATTTTCCATATCCAGCCATCCCTCAGTTTATGTTTTCTTTACTGCCTCCATTTTGGTCTTCAAGTCTTGAATTGTTTCCTTTACCCTGTTTGATTGTTTTTTTCTTGGTTTTCTTGGGTATCTTTGAGGGATTTATTAATTTCTTCTAACTTTGTGTTGTCTTCTCTCCCATTTCTTTAAAGGAGTTTTTCACATCCTTTTTAAGGGCCTCTATTATTTTCATAATGTTACATTTAAAGTCGATTTCTTCTACTTATTCTGGATTAGGTTGTTCAAGTCTTCCTATTGCGTGTCACTGGATTCTGGTGTTGTCATGTTGATTTTCAGGTTGTTGGAGGAATTCTTGCTTTGGCACCTGCTCATCTCTTCCTTCAAATGCTGCCAGGAGAGTCTTGTCATCTTGGTACAATCTTTGCTGTAACTGACTTTGTACTGGGTGGATTCTTGGTCTTCCCTCCCTTAGTACCCCTCAGCACTGTAGCTGGCTCTCAGATCCCCTTCTCCCTGAAGCAGGCTATGCTGGTGGATCTAAGGACCCCGCAGATGGAAAGGAGTGCTTCATGGCAAGATGGGATGTGGTAACTAGAGAAAGCCAGTAGCCGGGGAGACACCCTGCTTAATATCCAGAAATGGCAGGTGCCGGTACTCCATTCCTGGGACCATCCAGGTGGGCAGGCACACACTTACCCCTCTGGATGGATCTCCTCAGTGCAGGAGCAGAGACTCTTGCTGGGCTCAGCACCTCGAAGACAAAAGTGCAGGCTGGGGGGGCAGGGTCGTATGGAACAAAGAAGCCCCTACAGCAGGAGCTGGAGGTGGCTTGTACTCTGTTCCTGGGACCTTCTGGCCAGGCAGGCACACACTTACCCTTCTGTATTCATATTATGTATTTTAGCATTATCTTCAGCTTTATATACAAATCCTTACCTAAATCTGCTTCTTACTGATCTATTTTAATGGATTTCTAGCTAAAATTTCTTTTAACTGACCCTGTTCCAGTCCTGCTTGCCATTCCAAAGACAGAGTCACTATGTAAAACTGATGAGGACGTTCTCTCAAGTCCAAGTGAATAGTTTTCTGTGACACCCTGCATTTCAGTATGAATACCTTGACAATAATTGTTTGTATTCTTTTCTTCTGGATTCCATTTTAGTAGATTAGCAGATATTAAAACTCAACAGGTCTTCTTGTGTGTATGCATTGTTATTACTGAGGATTTTACTTGGTCTTTCTTTACTTTCTTTTTTTATTTAAAGAACACTTTTCTTCATTTCTTTTATGTATCAACCAGTTTCTCATCCCTCCTCTCTTCCTGTCCTTTCCTTTCTCCTATTTACTCACCGCCCTCACCACTCCTCCTTCATCTCCATTCAGAAAGGATCAGGCCTCCCATGGACTTGCACAAAGTATAACACATCATGTTAGGGCAGGACTGGGTTCCTTAATATGTCAAGGTAATCCAGCTTGGGGAACAAGTTACCAAGCCCAGATAAACACCAGGGAGAGGTCCTGCTCTCACTGTTAAAGGCCTTACTAAGAGACCAACCTACACAATGGTCACACCACTGCTGAAGGCCTAGGTTGGCCCCATAGTGGCTCCCTAACTGTTTGTTCAGTGTCATGATTTCCTGCTACATCAAGTCAGCTGTCTCTGTGGGTTCCCCCACAGGACCTTCCTGACTCATACAACCACTCCTCCCTTTCTTTAGCAGCACTCTCAGAGTTCAGCTTAGTGCCTGTCTGTGGGTCTCTACCTCTGCTTCCATCAGTTACTGGATTGAGTAGCTCTAAAAGCAATTAGGGAAGCCACCAATCTGCATATAGTAGATGACCAGCTCAGGTACCCTCTCTACTATTGCTAGGAAGGAGAATTAGTTGATGTCATCCTTTGTAGATTCCTGGGGGTTTCCCTGGCACCTGATTTCTTCCTAGCTCTGAAATGGTACCCTATCAAGATGTCTCTTTTGTTAATCTCCCCCTCCACCATACCTTCAATCCACCTCCCTCACCCAGTCTAATCCACCCTCTCTCTCTGGTTTCCATCTCTCCATCCCCCCAAACCCTACTCCCAGTTTACCCGGGATATCATTCTTATCTACTTCTCCTTCCCAGGGAAATCCATACATCCCCTCTTTGGGCCTTCCCTGTTATCTAGACTCTCTTGGGCTATGGATTGTAGGTAGGTTGGTTATTATATACTTTACTTCTAATTACCATCTTTCAGTGAATACTTATCATGGTTTTCTTTCTGGGTCTGGGTAACCTCACTCAGAATGACTTTTTCTTTTCTAGTTCTATCCATTTGCTTGCAAACTTCATGAGGTCGTTTTTTGAAGCTAAGTAGTATTCCATTGTATAATTGTACCACATTTTCTGTTCCATTCCTTGGTTGAGTGGCATGTAGGTTGTTTCCAGATTCTGGCTATTATGAATAATGCTGCTATGAACATAGTTGAGCAAGTGTCCTCATTGTATGATTGTTCATCCTTTGGGTATATGCCCAAAATTAAGATAGCTGGGTCTTGAGGAAGATTGATTCCCAATTTTCTAAGAAATGACCATACTCATTTCCAAAGAGGCTGTACAAATTTGCACTCCCACCAGAAGTGAAAGAGTATTCTCCTTACTTTATATCCTCTACTAATATCCTACAAATTCATGGAAACTGAATAATTATCCTCTGAATTACCACTGGGTTAAGGAAGAAATACAGAAAGAAATTAAGGATTTTCTAGATTTCAATAAAAATGAATGCACAACATATCCAAACTTATCAGAAACTGTGAAAGCAGTGCTAAGAGGGAAGTTCATGGCACTAAGTGCCCACATAAAGAATTTGGAGAGATCTCACACTAGTTACTTAACAGCACACCTCAAAGCTCTAGAACAAAAGAAGCAAACTCATCCAGGAAGAGTAGATGGCAGGAAATGATCAAACTCAGTGCTAAAATCTATAAAATAGAAATAAAAAGAACAATACAAAGAATCAATGAAACAAAAAGTTGATTCTTTGAGAAAATCAACAAAATTGATAAACCCTTATGCAAACTAACCAAAAGACAGAGAGAGAATATCCAAATTATCAGAATCAGAAATGACAAAGGGGACATAACAGACACTGAGAAAATCCAAAGAATAATCAGGTCATATTTCAAAAACATGTACTCCACAAAATTGGAAATGTTAAGAAATGGATAATTTTCTGGATAGGTACCACATACCAAAATTAAATCAAGACCAGATAAACAATTTAAATAGACCTATAACCCCTAAGGATATAGAAGCAATCATTAAAAGTCTTGTCCCCACTCCCTGCCAAAAAAATGCACAGGACCAGATAATTTCAGCACAAAATTCAGCACAGAATTTCAAAGAAAAGTTAATACAAATAATCCTCAAATTTTTCCATACTATAGAAACAGAAGGAACATTAATAAACCCTTTTTATGAGGCTGCAATTTCTGATGCCCAAACCACACAAAGATGCAACAAAAAAAATTTCAAACCAATCACCCTTGAGAACATTGATGCAAAAATACTCAATAAAAGGCAAATTGAATACATGAATACACACAAAAAAAATCACCCATCATGACAAAGTAGATTTCATCCCATAGATGCAGGCATGGTTCAACATACAAAAATCTGTCAATTTATAATCAAACATATAAACAAACTGAAAGAAAACAAACCGCATGATCATATTAGTAGATGCTAAAAAGACTTTGAAAAAATCCAACACCCCGTTCATGATAAAGGTTCTAGAGAGAACAGCATTACAAGGAACATACCTAAAGGCAATAAATAATAATAAAGGCAATATACAGGAAGCCAACAGCCAATATCAAACTAAATGAAGAGAAACACTAATTGATTCCACTGAAATGAGTAACTTGACCTCTCTTTCCGTATCTATTCAATATAGTAATAGAAGTTCTAGCTAGAGCAATAAGACCACAAAAGGAGACCAAAGGAATACAAATTGGAAAGGAAGAATTCAAACTTTCTCTATTTGCAGATGATATGATAATATACATAAATGAGCCCAAAAATATCTAAAAGGGAACTCCCTTTTTTCTTTTTTATTGTTTTTATTGAACTATAAACATTTTTCTCTGCTCCCCTCTCCACCTTCCCTCTCCTCTTCTAACATTTTCTGTGACGCCCATGTTCCCAATTTACTTAGGAGATTTTGCCTTTTTTTTTCTTCCTATTCTATCAGGATACTCCTACAGCTGATAAACACCTTCATCAACAAGGCAGGATACAGGATTAATTAAAAATTGAGTTGCCCTCCTATATACAAATGATCAATGGACCGAAAAAGAGATCAGAGTAACAATACCCTTTTACAATATCCACAAATAATATGAAATATCTTGAAGTAACTCTAACCAAACATGTAAAACAGCTGTATGAAAATAACTTTAACTTTTTAAAGAAAGAAACTGAAGAAGAAATCAGAAAATGGAAAATCTCCCATGCTCATGGATAGGTAGAATCAACATAGTAAAAACTGCAGTCTTTATTTTTTAGACAGAGACTCTCAACAAACTTAGTTCTTCTTGACTGGCTGCCCAATATTCTCCAGGAATGTGGCACCCCTTAGCAGTCCTGAGATTACAGGTGTGCCTGGTATTTTTTTTTAATGTGGCTACTAGGAAATCCGAATCACATTTTCATCTTTGTGAAATAGACACTAACCAACTAAAATATCTTCCCAGACAGTGGGCTCTGTTATCTTTATATACTCCCCATGACATCACTAAGCATTTTGGAGTATACATATGATTTACTTGTTAATTCTCAAATCAAAAGCTCTTCAGATGATATAGAACTTCCTATATATTTAGATTTTCATCATTTTTCCTTTGTCTACAGAAATCATTGATTGACCACTATTCATCTATGTGCTCAAGCAAATTAGAGCTGTGTTATTCAATAGGTATCCAGTTGAATGTGTTTATTTAAATTTAAACAAATTAAAATTAAATAAAGTTGAAAATATAATTTCTTGTTTGCTTTAGCAAACTTTAAATGCTCAATAGCTACATATGACTTGTACATACTATTATTCAGCATGTTTAACATAAAAAATCTAAAGCCACAATTTTGCTCCATCCCCTTCTTCACTGCTTGTTCTCTCTCAGTCTCTGGCCTTATTTACTGTAGTAAAAAATCTGCACTTAATTTGAGGAATAAAAGAATATTAACTTGATAAAAATATACTGTTTTTTCCCCCAGTTTTGCCAAGAAGCATCAACTGGGATGAAGAAGTGTGGCATGATCTACTTACCTTTCAGTTTGTAGCCTGAAAACTGTTTATTTGCACACCAGCTACCAGAATCTACCATAAATATAAAGTTACCATTTTGCCTCTTTTAAACCAAAGTCCTTTATGATTTCCCACTGCTTACAATTCAGAGTTCAAGTATTTTGTCCTGGTTTGTGAGTTCAATGTGAGTTGGTTGCTGACTGATTACATCATTCATTTCATGTGTCTGTAATCAAACTCTCTGCTTTCACCACCATTTCATTTCTTCTTTTACTTTCTAATAGAGCATACTTAACTCATTATATTTTAGGTATTTTTATTAAATTACTTTATTTATCTGGGATATTTGCTTTTATAATATGTCATTTTTAGCTTTGTTTGAACTTTGGTATCTCCAGTTAAAAGTATTTATCTTAACTTAACATGCGATGTCATCTCTGGACTCATTCCTAAATATATGCAACTCATTTTAGTCTTTCTTATTAGCATTATTATGCTATTATTATGCATGTTTATTTGTCCATTCTTCCAACAAGAATTAATTTTTATTAAAATATGCTGTACATTTTGTTCACCTCTTTATTTCCATTCAAAGTTCCAACTAAACAGTAGATAACTAAATCTCCTGAAATGTGAGTGAGAAATGCACATTAAACTAAAATAAAATAAATCATGAAAATTAAAAATTATTGTTTACAAATGACATCATTCAAAATAGACATTATCAGTGTTCATAGTAATTAACTATGTTACTTAAAGTATAGTTTGTTTAAAACTGAAAATGATCAGTTTTGCCTGAAGGACAGGACAATATATTATACTCTGTGCTACCATCTCTCTATGCAAAGGCTTGCCTATGCATCTCCGAAGTAAAATATTTTACTTCCAGGCTTAATAAAAACTTATATTGTGTTAAATTAAAAATGTTTATTTTAAAAATGAATCAGTTACAGGTATTAAGAATTTACCACAAATTATTTTAGTAGATATTCTTCTAGAATAAAGCAGAATGTGAATTATGAAACACAGAGAATTTAATTTTATCTGTGGAGTGAGTTTGACCACAAGGAAGCTTGGCTTACTGAAATTTGATTCACAGATCAGTTTATTATAGATGAACATATCAGATCAGTTTATTATAGGGAAGCAAAAGAGGTAATTTATCTCTCATGATGAGATTTAAAATACATGAAAATGTAAATATATTCACAAAGCTTCCATGTATAAATTGCTGTAAAAATGTGTGGAGAATGTCACAAAATGCATGAATTTGTAATATGAACTCATTTACTCTCTGTCCATATGTTAGAAGTGCAACTTCCCTTAAACTTGAATGTGAGCAAAACAGAATATAGATTTTAAGGACATTCCTAGGTCTCGCAGCTAGTAAATATCAGAAAGAAGAGCTGATTTTAGGTGGCTGTATTCCCAGAGAAAGAGAGATAGTTTCTAAGTGACAAAAATCTTGTAAACTCTGGGTTATGTCCTAAGCTTATCATTGTTACTTAGGGACACTGCACACAATTTTATTAGGTTTTTTATAATTCCAGTGTGGGATGAGGGGATGTAGTAATATGTTTCTTTTGAGCAGACTCTTCTGTAGCAGAAGATTCCTTGTAGTCATGGATATGATGTGTCTGAATTAAACCTCTAACCTGCAAAAGTCAAACTACAGATGTAATTCTGTTAAGAATTTTTAGATGAGGTATCTGGGATAGATTCTGCAAGTTGCCCTGCCCAGAAGATTTTGAAGTCTTTTTAACTTCCAAAACATGAAAGGAAGGCAAAAAGCTGGAAGTCCCTCTACATTTATCACATTGAGCCAATTATCATAATGTAATATTTGGCAGGAGCCAGGAACACAAGTGAGAAGAATTTCAGTTGGACTGTTTTTTATGCTTGACTGGAAATCGAAAATGCCACTGATTATACATGCCACTGAGTGACCACGGTCCTTATTTATTTGTTTTGTTTGTTTGTTTTGATGTTGCTAAAACAAAATATCTGAGATGGGAAGACAGGTAAAGAAAAATTATACTAAGATACCTAAATACCTAAGAAAGGGGAAGAAAGTTCACAATGTATTATTGAGGATCTAGCATTCTTGCCTCAGTATAAACTGAATTTGGATATATGAAACATACAGAGAACCTGAGAGCACTGGTATACATGATAGAGATTCCACTATTGAGAACAAAAGACAGGACTAGAACAATCTGGACACTGGTTACAGACGCAAACTTCTTTTTCTCTCTTGATATTATATCAATTATTTTGGATATGATAAAGTATATAGATATAAATATTGCAATTGTTTATCAAATCTAACAAAATATTCTTTCCTAGAACAAAAAGTTAAGTTCATTAAGAAATTATAAAAACTCATAGTCCTGATATAACCAAAGGTTATACCAGATAGTGACTAAACTTTCCACCACAGTGGATATTATGTGTGGGCAATTAAAAATCGGTATTGATTTCTTGATTCAGGTCATGAATATCACAATTTTTGTTTCCTTTATAAAATAAGCCCTTGTCTGGTGTCTGATCTCTACAGATATGATAAAGATATTGGAACCTGGTACTTATTCCCAGAAGAATAACATATTTATCTATGATACTATAGAAGCACCAGAACCTCTTTGAAAATTTTTCTGACCTGCTCTCCAAAGTCAAAGGAAAAGTAGAGAATTAAAAATTACAGTTGTTAGTCATGTACTCTTAATATAGGCTTAATACAGCCATAGATAGAGGTCATAAAAGATATAATACATCAGAAACATCAAAAATCTCTTAGAATATTGTCTTCTGAGATAATCAATAAAATCTGAATAGTTTATTACATAAAAATTTAATCTAATCTCAAAATTTAATAACTATTCTTTCATCTAAAAATAAACAAGCATTACTTTTTCTTGGAGTTAGAATGAGAAGTGTATGACGTTTATAGATAGAATTTACAAAATAAAGTAATATTTTACAGAAATAAGTGATTGACAACAATATACCCTTTCCTGATCAACCATGTATTGTTTTAATTTAAAATTGACTATATGTGCATGCTGTTTATACTTAGAAATTTTCTGAGTTTTGTAAAAAAGCTGAAATTAAATACATAAACATTAAAAAATATGACTTTATGAGACATTAGATACAAATGGAAAAAATAAAAATCTATTTCAGAACTACAAAAAGAAGGAAAAAGTAGAAAAAACAACATTAACACTGACGTTAATGCATTTCTTTTGAGGTAGAGAGAGGGTAACAAAACAGCCCCCACATTATGAAACATCTGGTCATTGAATCAAGAATGGACTTTAATTGGAAACAGACAGATGGCACAAACACTATTAGCACAGGGAAAGCTGTTGTGTAGACATGAGATCTCGGATAATGATTTTGGCAGAACTGTCTTTATTTTGTATTGCCAGTGATGTTATTCAGATCAGATGGAATATCCTGGAGGTTGACCTCTGTGCAAAACATTCCTCCAAGCATATTTGTAGTGTTTTGAATAGGCAGATGATTACATGTTCTCAGGTAATTAAAAAATAGATTGGATATTTCTATTTAGGATATTTTGCTCACATACAATAATATTCTATGAGATAGAATATTGCCATAATGACATTTTGCTTCCTTTTGTAAATGTTATTTCAGAATGAGAATTTTTCCATGTACCCTTATTATACAAAAAGAACATGTACTGGTTTACTCCTAGTAAATTCATTCCCTGAAGGATTGTCATTTCACTCTGGGATGTGTTTGAACTTCATTGATCTTTATTGGGAACTACGTACATTTTGGATATATTCATAGAAGTTCTTGAATAATATTTAGATATTTATCCTTTGCAACTACACTCAGAGTATGTGAATCATAAGCAAATGTGCCATGATTTCTGTTAGGTGCACAGGCAACACATGCAGTCTTTACAAACAGGAATAAACATCTGCAAAGATGGATGGAAAGAGGGAGTGTGCAATGATAATTGCATAATTATAATTTAATTACTGATGATGTGTCTTCAAATCCTTAAATTGTTTTTTCTTCTTTTTTTATTTTTCCATTCAAAAATTGACACTTCCTCCTTTTTTCCCATTCCCCTCCCGCTCCCCTACTAACCTTCTTCTCTCCCCTTTCATCCATAGAGAGGGCAGGGAACCATGACCTGTGGGAAGTCCAAAGCCCTCCTTGCTCCATCCAAGCCTAGGAAGGTATGCGTCCACATAAACTAGGGTCCCCAAAAGCGTTACATGCAGAAGACAGGGGTCCCCGTGCCATTATCGATGGCTTCTCAGTCCGTCCCCATTGGCAGCCACATTTAGAGAGTCCAGTTTGATCACATGGTCACTCAGTCCTGGTCCAGCTGGATTTGGTGAGCTCCCATTAGATCAGGCACACTGTCTCAGTTGGTGGACCAGCCCCTCGTGGGCCTGACTTCCTTGCTCATCTTCTCCCTCTTGCTCTTCAACTAGACCTTGGGAGCTCAGTTCATTGCTCTGATGTGAATGTGGGTCTCTGTCTCTATCTCCATCCATCGGACAAAATTTCTATGGTGATATTCAAGATATTCAGCAGTGTGGCTATAGGACAAGGGTAGTTCAGGCACCCTCTCCTCTGCTGCCCAAGGACCTAGCTGGGGAAATCCTCGTGGACACCTGGGATTACCCCCAGAGCCAAGTCTCTTGCCAACCATGAAATGGCTCCCTTAATGTAGATATCTTCTTCTCTGCTCCAACGTCTGCCCTTCCTCTATCTCCACCCTCCCACTCCCCCAAGCTCTCCCCAGTCCTTCCCTTCTCCCTTCTCCTTCTCGCTCTCTCCCTCCCCCAAAACCACCTCCACCCCTACCCTCACCCCTGTGCTTCCAACTTTTGCCTGGCTATCTTGTTTGCTTCCAATTTCCAGGAGGATCTATATATGTTTTTCTTTGGGTTCACCTTGCTCTTTGCTCTTCTCTAGGTTTGTGAACTATAGGCTTAATGTCCTTTGTTTATGGCTGGAGTCCCCTAATGAGTGAGTACATACCATATTCAAGTCCAAATGGATTAAAGACTTCAATATAAATCCAACCACACTGAACTTAATAGAAAAGAAAGTGGGAAGCAGCCTGCAAAACTTGGCCACAGGAGACTATTTCCTGTGTATAACCCCAGTGGCACAGACAATGAATAAATGGGACCTCCTGAAACTGAGGAACTTCTGTAAAGCAAAGGACACAGTCATTAAGACAAAAAGGCATCCTACTGAATGGGAGAAGATCTTCACCAACCCCACATCAGACAAGGGTCTGATCTCCAAAATATATAAAGAACTCAAGAATCTAGACATTAAAATTCTAAATAACCTAATTAAAAAAATGGGGTAATGATCTAAACAGAAAATTCTCAACAGAAGAAGTTCAAATGGCCAAAAGATACTTAAGGTCATGCTCAACTTCCTTAGTGATCCGGGAAATGCAAATCAAAACAACTTTTAGATACCATCTTATACCTGTCAGAATGACTAAAATCAAAAACACCAAGGATAGCCTATGCTGGAGAGGATGTGGAGTAAGGGGGAACTCTCCTCCATTGCTGGTGGGAATGCAAACTGGTCCAACCACTCTGGAAATCAGCGTGGCAGTTTCTCAGGAAATTGGGAATCAACCTACCTCAGGATCCATCAATATCACTCTTGGGAATATATCCAAGAGATGCCCAACCATACTACAAAAACATTTGTTCAACTATGTTCATGGCAGCATTATTTGTAATAGCCAGAACCTGGAAACAACTTAGGTGCCCCTCAATGGAAGAATGGATAAAGAAAAGGTGGAATATTTACACGTTAGAATACTACTCATCGGTAAAAAACAATGACATCTTGAATTTTGCATGCCAATGGATGGAAATAGAAAACACTATTCTTAGTGAGATAACCCAGACCTAAATCCTTAAACTGTAAGTCATCTAACTTTCTCTTTCTTTTGACTGTCTAAATGCTCTACTTTTTCAAAATGATACAGTTTTTCTTTCTCCAATTTCCATTAATTGTTTCTGATTCTTCTATTTTGAGTAATCCAGAAGAAATCTCTCTTTCACTCTTCATTACACGACCATTAAGTTTTTTCAGACACTTAGAATATTAAAGAAAAAAATATAACATTATAAATACTTTTAGATTAAATCTTTCAGCTTATATATGATAAAATTAAGGCCAACCTAGCATCCATATGTGAGAGATAGCATGTGATATTTGTTTTATTGGCCTTGGTTACCTCATTCAGGATGATTGTTTCCAACTCCAAACATTTAACAGAAATTTTCATAACAACTGAAGAACTTATATCAGTTGAGGCAGCATTTCAAGACCTGTGTGGTGTGTGAAGTCCTGTCTATGTGTTGCTTTTATTGGTTAATGAATAAATCTCTTTTGGTCAGTGGCCTACCAGAATAGGGCAAGGCTAGAGATTCAAACACATACAGGAGAGAGTAGGCAGCTAGTGAGAAGCCATGGAGTTGCCAGAGGAGAAAGATGAGAGCTGCCAGTAAGAACCTTGCCGGTAAACCACAAGCCTCATAGTAAAATATAAAATAATAGAAATTGGATAACCAAAACTATAAGAGCTAGCTAGCAATAAACTTAAGTGATTGGCCAAGCAGTGATTTAAATAATATAGTTTCTGTGTGATTATTTTTAAAGATTTATTTATTTATTAAGCATACAACATACTTCTGGCAAGGAAGGTACCAGGTCTCATTACAGATGGTTGTGAGCCACCATGTGATTGCTGGGAATTGAACTCAGGACCTCTGGAAGAGCAGCCAGTGCTCTTACCCTCTGAGTCATCTCTCCAGCCCCCTGTGTGATTATTTTGGGAGTCTGAGGTGGCTAGGAAACAAACAATAAGCCCCCTTTGACAACAGATTGGCATGCAAATGTGTGCTAGCTAAATCCACACAAACTGAGAGAGTTTGGGAAGGAATTCTAGAAACAAAAAGCAGAGTTTATCACAGCTTCTTGCTCTGTTTGCTGATGGCATGCCACAGCTCCTTTAAGAAAGGTTTTCCTGAATCAGCAGTAGAAAAAAAAATCAACCCCCCAAAAAGGAGTGGTTATAAAAGATGACTTCCTGGATCGTGCTGCTAACACTATCTCTGGCTTTTGAACATTTCAATGGGGTTTGTGAGGAGCATGTTACAAACTCCTTAATGGTGCAACATAGACCTGATGCATACTTAGAACTAGAGCAGTATGCATGGCTCCCAGAGGCAGTGAACATGCCTCTCCCATGTTGGACTGGGCATAGCCAAAAGGAAAAGCATCTTTAGTCCAAGTCACACTATTTAAGAAGTGGTCCTGGTCAGAAAAGAATTACAGATAAACAATAAAGACAAACTCAATTAAAAAGATCTCTAAGTGGGTCACAGTGTGTTTAAAAAATGTATGTAGGCTTGGAAGAGAGAAGAAAGGGAGTATAGAGAGTTATAAAAATAAGTAAATGTTTTTTAATAAATAAAACAATGTCTTTAAAGAGACAGTAAACTTGTAGAAAAGTAATAGAGTAAGTTAAATAAGCCATGCAAAGATGGAATATACACAGAGAGTCTGGGTTATGTATACTATTTTGTTTTCTTTGTATTTTTTTTGACTGCAGAAAGAGATTTGAATTTGGGAACTGCTAAGCTAAACCAACATATGTACTTTAAAGTTCTCTTGATTTCAAAATATGGGTCTGAGGATATATTGCTTTGGAAAAGAGAGTCTTCTTTTGTTTCCACAGAGGATGAGAATATATGGATTGCTTCCAGACTAATGTGGTTTGATGGACCAAGACTTCCTGAAAGGTCACCTTCAATACCCCTCAAAAAATTACTTTGCTCAGTAAACAGGAGAAAGCAGTTTAGAGAGAACTACACCCAAATTCCCAAATATTCTTTATAAATGTTTGTTTACATTTAAAGAGGAATATGCTATAGATATGAATACTTTATATTGGTGTGGATTTTTGTCTATTGATATAAATTTTAGGTCAATTTTCTTATATGTATAATTCTGCTCTTGATTAAGGAATTGTGTTTATAAATCTTATTTTAAAATGTAATGTACAATTAAGAAATACAGGTTAATATATAGTCATCTATAATAGTCAAGCTTGTAGTCATGTTAGTTAGGTTTTCTAGATATCAAGATATATTTCAATTAGATAGATATTCTTCAAATCTTTCAGAGACTTTCAGGACATGGCATTTAAAATGCCTTAAGAGCTTAAGACCTTTAACGACAATGAGACACATATGCTCCTAGCAGCACATATCTACTTCAAGAAGATGATGGGCATTGAAGAATTTCCTTATGGAGTTGACTAGCTATTTGGGCAAGAAGCTGCTCTTTCCTGGATTGCTTGATGTTAAGTTGTATGAGCTGGACATACAGGACCCACAGGAAAGTGACTGCTGAACTTGCCTAAAGAAGGTGAGACAGTCTTTCAGGGTCCTAGTTTCATGAAAGAGTCTGTCAGACATTCTGCAGGACATGGAAGAAAGTGATCAACAAACTCCCAATATAGGCAGAATTGTCTTTGAAATTTCCTGCTTCGTGAAAAAGTCTGCCTGACACTATGGACCTGTAGGCTGAAGATAGATGCCCCAATGCTACAGAAGAACTTTGGGTGACTGTCCAGGCAGCAAGATGTCTCTTTCAATTCTAGAGTTTTGGAAATTGCTTAAAATGTACTTCCTGTTTACTTAGGCAATATTATATACTACTGGAGACTTTGATGGAGCTGAAGATTAGATAGTCATAGTTTTCCTTAGCTGTGATAAAAGTTAAAGTAGATATAAATATTATAACTGCAATTCTTGCTTGATACCTGGTTTGTTTTATGAATTTTACAGTGTTAAAGTTAAAACCCTCCTTTTGATTTAGGCAGAAAAGGGAAAAGGGTGTGAGAAGTCCTTCTGTCTATGGATTTCTTTTTTGGTTAATGAATAATCTGTTTTGTCCAGTGGTTTAGCAGAATAGGGCAAGGTGGGAGTTCCAAGAAGATAGACCAGGGGAGAGTAGGCAGAGTTAGTGAGAAGCCATGAACTTGCCAGAGGAGAAAGACATGGATTGCCAATTGGAACATTGCTGGTAGGCCATAAGCCTCATGGTAAAATGTAAAATAATAGAAATGAGTTAACCTAAGATATAAGAGCTATCTAGTAATATGCTTAAGTGATTGGCCAAGCAGTGATTTAAATAATATAGATTCTGTGTCTGGGAAGCCAGGAAATGAAGAAGCAGCTCCTCTGACAACACCTGTGCAAGTCAGCCTACATCCCAGCATAGAGGTAGAAGAAGATAGACTCTAAGTCTCTCCACTTTCTGAGAAACTAGTGATGATTAATAGTCACTAGTAAATGAAGAGGCAGATTTTTTAAGTTTTGGTTCCTGAAAGGTTCATCATGTTTCAGGGGTTGGGCAACCAAAATAGGACTCAATGGCTTAAATAGCAACAACAACAAAAGGACCTGAAATTGGGTGAGTCATAAGATGGGAGCAAACCTGGAGGGAGTTGAGAGAAGGGTAATATGATCAAAATATATTGAATGAAATTCTGAAATAATTAATAAAATATTATATTATTTTTGAAAAGGAATGATGCTTTATTAATGCCTCTTCACAGTTGCTTTCATCAGGCTCTTAATGAATGTAACATAGGCATCTATCACCAGGTTGTAATAATAAGCTGCAGTAGTAGGGAGACTTAGTTCTAGCTTCCCTAGTCATTCCTGTCTCTCCTCTTCTCCTACCCCTTTTCTTTTTATTTTTTCATTTTCTTGCCTTTTTTCTTCCTTCCTTCCTTTCTTCCTTTCTTTCTTTCTTTCTTTCTTTCTTTCTTTCTTTCTTTCTTTCTTCCCCCCCTTCCTCCCTTTGTTCCTCCCTCCCTCTCTCCTCTCTCTTTCTCTCTTTATTTCTTTCTCTTTTTCTTTCTTTTTCTGACAGAGATTCACTTGTAGTACAAGAGAGTTTCAAACGCATGTTAATCCGCTGGCTCCAACCTCTGAAATAGTAAGATTACAGTCATTAAACACCATACCTATCTCATTCTACACTTGAAATGATTACACTTCATAACAAGGACAATGACACTAGACACACTATTGTGCATCAAAGAAGCCACAAAGCTTCAGCCCTACACAAAGGACTACTATTTGTAACCAAGGAATCTTGAGAGGGGAAAAATAGTCTTCTCCAGGAAATAGCATACCAATTTCTTATCCAATATCAAATGGTCAGTCCTGGAAACACATGTACAAGGTTGTATTGTTTGTATTGATTGTATTTATGTATTTAGAAATATATGTGCACATTCATATATATCTACTCATGTAACAACAATTAAGAAAAAAGTAGGGCATGAAGTTGGAAAGACTAAGGATTGGTGTGTAGGAGGAATTTGTGGGAAGACAAGGAAGAGGAAAATGATGCAATGATTTCATAGTGGCACAAAATAAAAGAAATATTTTTTAAAATTTTTCAAATACTGCCAATTGATAATTTGTATATGATAAAAAGACAAATCTATTATAAAAGTGAGCATAAAATTAGAAAAATATAGCCACTCAATGATAGTTGATCACATTTATTAAATTTTACAGTGTTTCAGGAAGAGAATTGAGTGTGTCAAATGAACTCTTTTGCACACACTTTTCAGCAACATTGCACAATAGGTATCATTTGGAAATATTGTTAAACACATTGTATAGATATGGAAAACTAAGGTCCAGGCATGTTAAGTCCCCATAGTATGAAGTTTGAAACCCAGAATTAATGTCACAATATTCTTTAAGTATTTTAAGTTTGAGCAATTCCTTGGTAAATGCTCCCTTTAATAGATATGTATAAGTAAGTCTGCAAAAATTTAATTATAAAGTAAAATCAATTAAAAATTGAAAGATTTAAAAAATAGATATCTATGAAAAGTAGCTATACTTGTTATCTAACATTAGTCCAAATTAACTTGGTTATTTCTTTTCAGATGGCTCCCTAGATAATATCAATTATAAATTTTGGGAGGTATGAAAATAGTATGTGTGCTAAATTGGAATTTTAAAGGTAATTGTCAGAATTTATTTTTGTCATAAAGGGAGATACTTTTCTTTAGCAAAGCATTTTTGCAGAGTAAGTAATGTCAACAGCTGCTTTTACATTGTTTATATAATGTTGTGGTACAATGTCTCACTGACCCGGTGCCAGAGGGAAAGCAAGTAACCTACAGTGGTTATGAAACCCTACTGGGTTATACTTTTGTTGTAGGGAAGAGGCTGCTTATTTGTTCCTGGCCTCTTAGCCCTGAAATAATCACAAAGAAACTGTATTAATTAAATCACTGCTTGTCTCATTAGCTCTTGCTTCTTATTGGCTAACTCTTACTTATTAATTTAACCCATTTCTATTAATCTGTGTATTGCCACATGGCTGTGGCTTAATGGCTAAAGATTCATCTGGCTCCGGTGGAGCTATCTGGCTTCTCTCTGACTCTGCCTTCTCTCTCCCAGCATTCAGCTTAGTTTTGTCCACCTAGCTCTGTTCCCCTATAGCTCTGTAGGCCCCAAAGCAGTTCTTTTATTACCAATGATAATCACAGCATACAGATGGGAATCCCACATCAATACCTGGACTGACTCTATTTTATTTTCTCATAGACCTTTCTCCTTCCTTTGTGTTTCAAATACCTTTTGTTGCCCTATGTGAATCTTGATTGAGTTTTCCATGCATAAAAAGCCTATGCAAAACTCGGTTTTGTGGAAACCCAGAAAAACATGGTACCTCATGGGTCATGTATTTGCACCTGGCATTGTATTGTTAGAAGATTCTATCCTTGTTTTGAGATATGGGAATCTAGTAGCTAAAATATAAATATAGGAAAAAATAAAGATGCTGGGAGGTAAAGGGAAGACACTTCAGTTTACCAAGACTGAGCCCCCTGTAGCTGTAGAGGCTAAGTTCATTCTCATATGCCTCTGAGTCTTCATTTCTTGGACCCACGTGAACCCACACACCCACACCAAAATACGACATAATGTCGTAACTAGATTAATGAATATGATGTCATAAGGGTTCATAATCAGTGCATCTAATAGTTTCTGATGTGTGTAGACCATGTTATAAGAGCTACAATCTGTAAAACCTGAGCATACTTTAAATGGCATATTACTACTTTGATCAAGTGAATCATACAGAGGTTAATTCTGTATCTACTTAATGATATGTATAATTGCTGTTGTGCTACATGGTAATTAAGTCTGAATAGACAACAGATGATTATAATTTTACATTGCCAAGCTAAAACTTTATAGTTTTTTCTTTGTTATTTTTTTTAATACTCTGTAACTGACAGTGCTGAAAACTTTATCAGAGCCTATGTAAAACTTAATAGTTTCTCTCTCTCTCTCTCTCTCTCTCTCACACACACACACACACACACACACACACACACAAACACACATGACCCATAACTACTGTCTGTGCCCCTAGCTACACACTAAATTTTTTACTATTGAAGTTCTGATTCTGATTACACACATTTCTCTTCAGTTCCTTTCTGTCTGTATCCCATATCCTGGAGTTAATACATATTTTCTATTTAAATACTCCCAACTAACATGGCAGTTAAGCATGGTTTCAGCATAGACCCATACCTGGACAAGAGTGAAGAATCAAAGAGGATAACTGATGTTACCTGCTAACCCCATACTTAAGTGCATACCCATATACAGATGTATACACATGCATGTGAACATGCACAATTTGTACATGTGTGTGTATGTGTGTGTGTGTGTGTGTGAGAGAGAGAGAGAGAGAGAGAGAGAGAGAGAGAAATGTGAGATTCCCCTCTGCATGCAGTGAATATGTTTTATTACCATAGGTTAATAAAGAAGCTACTTTGGTCAGTGGCTTAACAGAATAAAGCCAGGTGGGAAATATGAACAGAGGTATTATCTGAACAGGGAGTAGATGGAGTCAGAGAGGCACCATGGAGCTGATGAAGGAGACAGACATCAGAACCATACTGGTAGTCCACAACATTGTGGTAATAAGCAGATTAACAGAAATGGGTTAATTTAAGATGTAAGAGCTAGCTAGATGTAGAAGCTACTGGCCAAACAGTGTTGTAATTAATATAGTTGCTATGTGAATATTCATGTCTGGGTGGCTGGAAAATGAACAAGCAGTCTCTGCTTACAAATGGCACCAATGTGAGCCAACTACATCTATGTAAATCCTGAGAGAGTTTGGGAAGTAATTCTAGACACAAAAGAATAGAGTTAAGCACTGCTTCTTGGTAACAGCATTTTCTCTGGTAGGCTCTGGTGGTTAGAGGCTAATAGAGGCATGATTTCTTTGAGGGAAGGCTTCCTGACTCAGTGTTGGCAGCAAAAATGTGTGCGGCTCCTTTAAAAGACAGCTCCCTGGTTTGTGCTGGTGGCACAAATGACTGTGACCCTTTAAGAAGGCCCTGCACTTGAGTGCTACCAATTGCTTAATGGCAATGTAGACATTCTGAATTCCAGAAGCTGAGCTGGTGAGCATGGCTTGCAAAGGTGGTGAATGTGCCTCCACCATGTTAGATGGGGCAGAGACAACAGGCAAAGTTTTAGCAGTGATAGGCCTAGCCATACCTGCTTAGTATTAAAATAAAAAAGGCTCCTGGTCAGAAAATGATTACAGATACACAATAAGACATATTCAGATGAAAAAGATCTCTAAATGAGACACAGCATGTTTAAAAAATATATGTAGCCTTGGGAGAGAGAAGAAAAGAATATAGACAGTTATAAAAAGAAGTAAATTGTTTAAAATAAAAAAGGTAAAGAGTTTAAAGAGACAGAGTACAGACAGTAATAGATTAAAGGAATAAAAATAAAATAAGCCATGTAAAGACAGACTATACACAGAGAGTCGAGATTATGTATATTATAGTGTTTTCCTTGAATTTTTTGACTGTGAATGAGCTAAGTACAGGGATACATTTAATTGCATGGGCTGCTAAGCTAAACCAGCATATATATTTTAAAGGTTTCTTGACTTCAAAATTTGAGTCTAAGGATAAGTTGCTTTGGAAAAGAGGTTTCTCTTTTGTTTCCACAAAGGATGAGAACCTGCAAATTTTTCCATACTAATGTTGTTTGATGGATCAAGACCCCCTGAAAGGTTGCTTTGAGCACCCCTCAAAAAATTACTTTACCCAATCAACAGCAGGAAGTAGTTTGGAGAACAACTACACCTATATTTCCAAATATTTATTGTTTGTGAATGTTTCTTTACATTTAAAGGTAAATATACTATAGAGATAAATACTTTGCATTGATATGGATATTGCTTTATTGATAAAAATTTAAGGTCAATTTTGTTATAATGTATATATATATGTATATATATATTTCTGCTCTTGATTAATGTATTGTGATTGTGCAGCTCATTTATAATTAAGAAATATAGATAAATAGATAATCATCTATAATAGTCAAACTTGTGGTCATGTTACATAGGTTTTCTAGATATACAGAGATATATTTCAATGAGATAGGCATTCTTCAAAACTTTCAAAGACCTACGGAATAATGTTTTAATAAATTAGGACTTTTTATGACAGTGAGACACATTTGTTCCTGACAACACCAATCTACTTCAAGAGAAAGATAGACATAAAAGAGGTTCCTTATCGAGTTTACTAGCCATTTGGGCAAGAAACTGCTCTTGGCTGGACTGCTTGATGAACTGGACATGCAGGACCCATGAGAAATGACTGCTGATCTTGCCTAAAGGTGAGATGGCTGTTTAGGGTTCCTGCTACATGAAAGAGTCTGCCAAACATTCTGTAGGGCACAGAAAAATGTGACAAACTGCCAATTCAGGCAGAACTGTCTTTGAAATTTCCTGCTTCATGGAAAAGTCTGCCGGATATTATGGGCCTGTAGGCAAAAGATAAATGCTTGAATGGTACAGAAGGACTTTAGGCAACATGATGTCTCTGTTATTTCTGGAGTTTTGGAAGTTGCTTATAATGCACTTCTTGTTTACTTAGGTATTATTATATCTGTTGACTGAGTTTCTGTCCCACCAAGTCCTACAGTCATTCAGTCCCAAAGAAATACACAGAGGTCTACATTAGTTATAAACTGCTTGGCCTATTAGCTCAGGATTCTTAATAATTCTTATAACATATATTAGCCCATAATTCTTGTCTGTGTTAGCCTCATGGCTTAGTACCTTTTTCAGTGAGGCAGTCACATCTTGCTATCTTGCTTCAATTGCAGCTGGGCCACAACTGCATACTGAGCTTCCCTCTTCTCAGCATTCTCATTGCCATACCCCTAGTTCCTGCTTGGTTGCTCTCATCTCACCTATACTTCCTGCCTGGTTACTGATAATTCAAATTACAATAAAAAGTAAATTAGGTACAATTTCTGGACTCATCAAGATAGGATAGCTATGGAGCATTTTTTTCTGAATTTGTCAAATACAAATAAACTAGACATTGTCGGTATATTTATTGCCTATATATACTGTATGTAGTTATTGCATATATATAAAGTATATATATTGTATATTAGTTATAGCTATCATTTTATTTTAGACAAAAAATGGGAAATGCAGTAGTATATCATTTGTGTATTAATAAATAAAGTTTTCTTTAAGGACAGTGAAATGCAGTCACACTAGTCAGTCATACCAACCAGGCAGTGGTGGCACACACCTTTAATCCCAGCAGTCACACTAGTTAGCCATAGAGGCAGGGTGCTGGTGGTGCACGCCTTTAATTCCAGCACTAGAGAAGAATATAAGGTGGGATGAGACAAGAACTTGCTTTTTCTTTCAGTCTTAAAATTTCATAGAGGTAAGTGGCTTTGCTGCTTTACTTCTCTGATCTTCAGGTTGCATTCCAATATCTGTCTTTGGGGTTTTATTATTTATGCTACAATGTACCTTTATAAAAGTTACAGTTACTTCTGCAACTTGATTCATTTATATTCCTAGTAATGTATCCAGTACCTGCACCAGGTTTTCTTTTGAACCAACAACCTGCTCCCATATCATGCAAACTTATTATTAATTTTGTATGCTCAGCCTTATGCTAACTTTTACTTCTTGCTAGCTCTTATATCTTAAATTATCCAGTTTCATTTCATTTACATTTTACCACAGGGATTTTTACGTTACTTTTTTTTTTTCTGTGTGTCTTTGCTGCTTCTAGTGTCTGTCTGTCTGACAACTGCCTGGCTTTTGACACTAGATATGTCCCTCTCCTTTTCCTTCATTTTCTCTTTCTTCTTCTCTCCTGTGTCTAGATTCTTCCTCCTACTAATTCTCTCTGCCTGCCATCCCTACCTATCCTTCTTCTGCCTAGTTATTGGCCAGCCATTCAGTTTTATTTGTTTTTGTTTTTGTTTTGTTTTGTTTTGTTTTTCGAGACAGGGTTTCTCTGTGGCTTTGGAGCCTGTCCTGGCACTAGCTCTGTAGACCAGGCTGGTCTCTAACTCACAGAGATCCGCCTGCCTCTGCCTCCCGAGTGCTGGGATTAAAGGTGTGCACCACCACCAACCAGCCATTCAGTTTTATAATAGACAGATCAGGTGCCTTAGACAGGCACGGTGAAACAAACATAGCACATTTTTATGTTGTTTAGAAAGGCAGCAAAAACAAATGTAACAGACATTCACATAGTTAAAGTGATATTCTGGAGCATAAACAAATATAAGACATCTTTGCCTAGTTAAAATAATATTCCACAAGTACCAGTAAAATTGGTTTAAAATCAATATTTGTTGAAAATCAGCTAAAAGTTGTCATTTTTAGATACCTCATTTTCAAACAAGTTTTCTTTTCTGTCCCAATTTAATAAAAAAATTGTTTAATTGATTGGGTGTTTTCATTATTAATAATTATGAATAAAATAAGTAAATAAGATTATTTTTGTAACAGTTAATCACTTTTTCTTTCTTAATTTATTCCTCTGCTCAATCTCAAAAATAATGTCATTATCTGAAGCCCTAATGAGGTTTTTGGCAGTATTATGTTTCCTTATGGGTTTATGTTCACAACTAATATTTTCAGTTACTTTTCATCCTTAAATTGGAAACAATATATGTATTATAAGTTATTAAAATTAAATATTTTATTTATAAATAGGCTTATAACCACATACTCTATAATATATAATATTTTGAATTTATATAAAACAATATAAAATTTAAAAGTTTGTTTTACTAATGTTTCAGTGGTTAATAGAGATAAATCCTAAATATTTTAAAAATGTTAAATAAGAGAAAGAGACCTACATTTAAGTTTTTATTGCAACTTTAGCACCAAACTAATAACAATATCAAACTTTCTCCTTTATCTCTCAAAAAATATAACATGGTAGCTGGTGCAAAATATTCATTTAAAAGACAATAGTAACTAATTTTGAAATTTGAAAACAATAACCATAAATACCAGTTTTTCCAGAGTGAGGAGTGAAGCCTCTTGAAACATTCCTTCTCCAGTGCAACAATTGATGTCTTCCCTTTGAAACAGTTCTCTATAACTGTAAGTCTGTGTTAAGGATCTTTTCAGAAGTGATAAATGTCTCACTTTAAGTATTCCTTACTGACCTTTCCTGAGCCTTTGTTTTAAAGCCACTGGCTGCTACATAGAACATGGGAAACAGCCATAAAGAATATCAAGTATGACTTTGGTCAAACCCCTGATGCATACTGTGTTGTGGAAGGTACATAACTCTAATATTTTAGTATATTTCATTAGGATAAATATGTTTAAGATAAGTAAATAGAAAACAACATGCATATTCTACCTTTATATAAATATTTTTAAGTTCTTCTTTATTGTCACAAATATTTTGGGTGCTAGGAATTCTGTAGTTACCCCTCACAGTTCTTACCCACAGGGTACTATTTTCCTAAATGAGGAGGTATAAAATAAACACTCGAATCAATAAATATGTAACATATGCTGGACAGGTGGTGCACAACCCTAATCCCAGCATTTGGGAGACTGACACAGGTGGATCTCTGTGCACTTGAGCCCATCATGGTCTACATAGTGAGTTTGAGGTCAGCTATGCATGAAACCCTATTTGAAAAAGCAAAGTAAATGAATAATATATTATAACAATATGTAATACTAAATGTTCCTGATAAAAACTCCTGGGAGAACAGTTAGAAAATGGTTAGGGCAAGAATTTGGGTTGTTTTTTAGGTGGCATATGTGGGGAAGGATGCTTGAAAGTGACATTTGGAAGCCATTCAAGGTGAGGTGAAGGGGGCAGGCTGCAAGAATTGGGAAAGAACATTAAAGGATCAGAGTCAGAAATGTGACAGTCCTTCATTGTTACTTCAACATTGTAAAAACAATATCTAAGTACTTACTACATTTCAACAACTTTAATTTGTTTCCTTTCTTTGTGTGTTGTGTGTAGTATATGTACACATGTGTTTGTAGATGCCAGGGGAGGATGTCAAATGCTGTGCGTTATCAATTCTTATTCACTTGAGACAGAAATCCTTACTAAACATGGAACTAGACTGCCAATCAGCACAGTTAGTTTTTGACATGGGTTTGGGGGATTAGATCTGAAAACCTTATGCTTACACATGAGGTAATTTCATTTGCTGAGATATTTCTCTAGTCCAATTTTTTATAGTTTCTTAAATAAATTGTATATCTGCTTCTTGCACTGAACATGAGTTCTTGAGTAAGAGTGTGATAATAAAAGCCACATAACATGATTCAGTCTCAGCCTTCTCTATCTAAAACAAAATATTGTTTGAGTTGTATTTTAAGTGTCATGGGAAATATATTAAGAGAAAGGGAAAAGGTAGCAGCAGGAATGACACATGGGATTTTGGTTCCAGCAGCTGGGTGAATAATAGCAACATTTACTAGATAAAAGTGACTATATGAAGCTATTGTTAAGTTTTAGAAACTCATTTAGGAAGTAAAATAGATGGTTTAGAAAACATGGTATGAGCACTTGCTGTCAAGCTTTACAAAGTTCAATATCCAGAACTTACATTGATGAGGGATAGAGCCAAACCCCCTATAAACTGTCCTCTGACCTCAACACACATGGTATGGAATGTGTACACACACATACACACATACATGCACACGCACACACACACACACAAATGAGTAATAAAAAATGTAAAATTAAAACTTTTATTTTTTAAAATATATGTTTAGAATGTATTAAGGGGTTGCGCTGGTCATAGTTTGGAGAGTAGAGGGTGTCTGAGAGGGACTGTAGGGAAGAAAAGGCTATAATTCTTTGGGTGAAAATTTATTTTAGTCATTTTAATTAATATATAACTATTTTCCCCTTTCTTTTTCCTCTCACCAGCCCCCATGACACCTCCCTCAAGCCCCTCACATCTGTACTACCCTCTCTCAAATTGATGACTGCTTTTCCTTTGATTATTATCTTCATATTTTATGTATATGCAAAAATATATAAATACAATCATCTGAGTCTGCTTCTGCTTGTGTGTATATGGTTTCAGAACTGACCACTTTGCATTGTGTAACCCATTAGGGGCTCATAATGATGTGAATCAACATACATCATAACACAGCATCTGCATTCTTTTTGGTTTTAAACTGCCTCATGACATAAATTTCTTGAAATTTTCTAAATCATGTGATAACTACACAAGAGGAAACATCATCGTCAGTATCAATAATGACTCAATTGAAAAGAAAAAATGTAGCACATTAGCTACTTTTCTTTTGCTGTGACTGAACACAAGGCCAAATCAAAGTATAAAAAGAAAGCTTATTTAGAATTTTAATGTCTAGTTTCTTGAGTTCTTTGTATATTTTGGAGATCAGGTAAGGATCTGAATAGAGAATTCTCAACAGAGGATGTTCGAATGGCCAAAAGATACTTAAGGTCATGTTCAACTTCCTTAGCAATCAGGGAAATGCAGATCAAAACAACTTTGAGATACCATCTTACACCTGTTAGAATGGCCAAAATCAAAAACACCAACGATTCCCTATGCTGGAGAGGATGTGGAGTAAGGGGAA